>JAGFMF010012060.1:298805-468423 GCA_019455555.1 Galemys pyrenaicus
CAGTTTGCCCAGCACCACTTATTGAACAGGCTGTCTTTATTCCATTGTATATTCTTTGCTCCTTTGTCAAAGATTAGTTGTTCATAAGCTTGTGGGTTTTTAACATTTTTTTAAAGATTTATTTATTTATGCATACAAAAGCTGGGTACAGGGCAGAGTCATGGGAGGTGAGAGGATTCACCAGACAGAGTGGGGAGCAGAACAGGCAGATGGACTGAAACACACTGCTGAGGGGAGCAGCAGGCGAGGCAGGAGAGGTCTGCTGCACCATGTGGGTCCCCTCCCTGGCCAGCGGCAGGGATCAAACCCATGCTGCAGTGGCTGCAGTTTGCTTCATAGTGTGTTGTTTAACCCACTGCGCCATCAGGGAGTCCCCCTTCTTAACATTTTATGAGCAACAGATGATACAGCGGGGGCTCATATCCAGAGCTGTCTTATTCTTGAGCTCAAGCTCAGTGACCTTGTTCCATGAAGAATTTTGACACCTCATCACTTCCTGCATGGATGCTAATCTACTCCTGGTCCAACTCCAAGCTGTAAGGTCAAACAAAATCAAACTGAAGTGCTTCTTTCTATCTAATTCAGTATAGGAAGAAAAGGCTGTCCCAAGTCATGGGAGACTCTGAGATTTAATCCAGCACATGGAAATAGAGCATTGACTGAGGGGATTTATAAGAGAATTCAGACCAAATGAGCCCTCGGGTTCTCTACAGCATGGACCGAATCTAGGTCATGTAGAGAGGAACAGGCTGTATCCAGCGCCCACAATGACTCTCCTTTCAGGACGAGGGATGAGACCCATTCCAAACCTTACAGGGACTTCCTAGCACAAACAGGTTCTGCCCCTAACTCAAAAAACTTATGGGCCCACAGTCTTCATAAAGACTCACATAAGGTTTTGTACCTGGGAACTAATGATACATGAGCTCCCAGAGACTCAATGGTCACCTGCCAGAGAAAGGGGTCCAGCAGCCAAAGCTCTAAGACTAAGTCTTTACTTGCCATAGTGAATTGTCAGCTAAAATAATCACTTAAATAGAGAAGCTACTCCTAGTCATCAATTAAGAGCACATTATAAAGAACCTCTAAAAAAGTCAACATAGAGAAAGTAAACAAAAGATTAATATCCAACATTTATATGCAAGCAATATATCATTAATGATCATTATGGAGAACTTGCTTAGTTCAAATGAGGTTCCAGAAGACTGGAAGCGTTTCACTGAAGCACTAGTATTTATAATAGCCACCCTGGGGAACAGCAGGCCCATCAACTTGACATAGCTAATATGCAAGGTAATGGAAATAAGTAGAGGTGAAACAGAGCCACACGGACACCGAATTATCTTGGGAGCTAAACTTCATGCAAATAATTAGAGACTTCCCTGTTTAGTAGCAGACTAGAGAGGACAGTCCTCAGATACCTGAGGTCACATTTTAACTTACCATTCAAAAGTGGTACATCACATTACCCTGCTGCTTAGAGTCACAGAAAGGAACACACGATGCCATTGACAGGACAAACAGCGTCAATGAAATTTGAGAAAGGGGTTTGTTCACAGCGTTTGGGAACCTACTTGATGCTGGAGAGGAAAGGGTGCTCTAGATTTTAGTTCCAGTGCCAAGAGATTCACTGTGCAACATCTTCACATCACTTAACTTATCTTTTATTTGTTTCCTTAACAATCAAATGTGGATAAAATTGCTGAACCTCTCTGTTGACTTAGTTTGTGTACAACAAAATAGAAGAGCCTATTGAAAAATTGCTTTATAGAGCAGAATAAGACAGAGAGGAAATGCAAATGGCTTAGTGAGGTGGCTTGGCAGGGTAAAGGATGGGCAGGCACAGCAGGGATTCTGGAAACTAGCAGGGCATGCCCTGTAACAGGGCCCTTCGGTACCAGCCCAGCCTTGCCCTGCAGGAGAGCAGAATCATGTCACAGGTCCTTTTATTTTAAAGCAAAATTGGAAATAGCTTGTGTGAGTGTGTGTGTGAAATCATTGTCTTAAATGGAGCAACTAAAACAACAATTTCTAAAACTCTCTTCATACAGACAGCATCCTCTTCATGAGCTATTAGTTTGCAACCTCTCCCTAATGGATCATGTGGTGTAAGAGCAACTGGGAATTTCTTCAGTTGATAATAATAACTGCTAACATTTATAGAACACTTACTATATATGTATGTATACACCAGATACTCTTTCTAAAGTTATATGAACTAGTCCGAAGAAGCCCCGAGGGTGTAATATACAGGCACCTCCCCACTCAACTATTCTTAGCAAAATTCTTTGCTAAGCTTGTTCCAAGGAAATATTTTCTCAAAGGATGGTAACTAAGATAATGCCTGTATATAGCTATAGAGAATTTTCCCACACTTCCTCTCCTGCTTTTACTTTTCCTTAGCTTACCCTTGAATACTAGAGTCAGTATACCAAATAAAACTAACAATTCATTTTTATTTAACCCAGTAAAGCAGGGAGTGGCCAGGGAAGGCAATTTCTTAGCCTGACATAATTATTAGTGCTGTACATGAAGTGGCAATTTCTATTCTGTGCCAACCTCAAATACAAGGTCACTGAGCTCAAAGATGGCACAAGATGCTTTATCTTCCTGTTATTGTGAATTGAAGACTCCCCCAGAAGTCTTTAATCCTGGAATATTAATATCAAGTTTGAGAGAGAGAATTCCAGGAAGATCTAGGAATAAAGAGGATACTCCTCATTCTCTTTGAGGAGTCAGATAAACAGGTGGGTATCAGGAAGATGAATGAAATATGATTTTTTTTGGTCTCTGTCTCCCTAGTTAACCTCTGTCAATAATCTTCCTTTTCAGGATGATGCCAAGGAAAAAAGTCAATGTTCTTTGTGGGACAACTAGCAGAAAATGATCATTGTGATTTGTGATTATTAGAAGACAACTAAGGATGAAACACACTTCATACACCTTAAGGTGCTAAAGCACACAGGAGCCTGAGTCTGTACCCTTCCCTCTCTTAAATTCCCACTTGCCACCTTCACTTTCTGGTTCCGGCCATTTCCAGCATTTTCTTGCAGCATGGAGATGAGGGGAACCTAGGTAATAGAAAGCAGTTAAAAATATCAGAAGTAGCTGGCAAAGGAAGGTCATAGTGCAGGGAAGTAAGACATGGAACTGTACCAAGGGTCAGTGTGTGGCACCCGGGTGATTCCGGTGCATACCAGTGACGTCCTTGCTCAGAAGAGAAAACAAAGTGGGCAACCCAGACGCAGAGGAGCCGTGGTCCATCTCCCCCCGCCCTGGGGCTGAGGCCTGCATCCCTTCTCTTCCCGTCACAGGTTGATCGTTTCCCCAAGGAACTGAGGAATTAGAACAGGATGTATGTAACCCTCAAGGGTATCTGAAACAAAAGCAAAGCAAGAAAAGAAACTTCCTTCACCAAATGGACATTCATTATGAGAAGCAAAGAGAGTTCCCTTAAAATGGCGTTCCCTTGGCCTGTGAGAGGGAACTAGTCAGTGAATTCTCAGAAACGACAAAAGAAGTCTTGAGATCATGACAACTTGTAGGTACCCTTGATATTAATCATGAAAAAGGAAATGGCAGCCATTAGAAAATTCCCAAGAATAGGTTATGCTGGGTCAGACAGAGAATGGCACAGGTCTTTTTGTTAATGAGTAACACACTTTTTCTTTCTGTACTGCCCAAATGTAGTCCCTGTAGCCTATGCATCTTAGGCCCTTTACATCGCATTCACTTGTGTTAGTATTTATAGAATTTTGGCATTTCTTTGAGTGGCCATGAAGAGAAGTCTTTTTTTTTATTATTATTAAGTAAAGTCATCACATTTGCAAATGGGGCTGGTGGGCTCAGGAGTGTTTTTCACAATTCCCAAAGCTCAGTGGGGAATGTAGGTCTAGGAGTTTATTCAAGATGCAAGAACAATCTAGTAGTTCTAGAAAAGTAGTCCCTAGGAAGTAGCTCCTGTAAGGCATCTCCAGTATCAAAGGCATGGCTTTTAGATAACTTGCAGCCCATTCCAGGTCCAAACTTAGCAGTTCTGTGGAGAACTAAACCCAGTTTAACAGAGACTGCTTTCTAAGTGCCAAGTTTCATGCAACTTCCATTGGATTTAGAGAGGAGAGGCCAGCCCAGAGCAAAATGAGCTGAGTCGGGCAAGGAGAAAATAGATTCTGAATGTAAAAAACAGGGCTCTTTGATGGGCTGAGGAACTGACACATGGAAAATGTAATGCATTATTGACAAACACGTATGCTGGCTGCAAAAATAATTAACACAAGCAGAAAAGAAATAGGAATGAAATGGAGCAGAAAGACTTTGAAAGATTGTGAAGTGGCCGCTGAAATTGCCAAGCTAATGTCAGAGAGATGATTAAAATTTTCCAATAGAACAGGTGAATAGGTAGTTAGGAGAGTGTGATGTAAACCAAGAGAGAGTGGATCATTACATGAATCTGCATTGAGGTACTAATCAGCATTTTATGTGCAACTTTGCAGTGCACATTTTAGCAGATGGAGGAAGCTCTTAAAAGCTGAGAGCTAAACCCAGTTTGACAGCCTTTCTGTTCCGTAATAACCATCCTTGGAATGGGTACTTTCTCCATGTGAGCACTCAGAATAGTATCCCAGACATGTCAATATGTTCACAAAGTAAGGGTATCTGCAAAACTCCAGGACCAAGGGAAGAGAGGAAGGGGAAGAGAGAGGGGAGTTAAGTCTTCCTAAACAGGGGTGCCTGGTTGAACAGACTCAAAACAGATTCAGCTGTAGAGGTAGTAATTAGAGCTCAAATAAAGTGAAGATCAAGTAGCTCGGAGGAGAAATTCCTCTGCAGGCCCAACTGTATGTGTGCACACAGGCACGCACACGCACATGTTCTTGTCGAAACTGTATTGCTGCAATAACAAAAACAATTAGATGGTGGATCGTGGGTATGTTAAAAGAGAATAATTCTTCATGATCAGAATGACTTTTTCGCTCATTCAACAGAAAAGAACTCTTATTTTTTATTTGTTGGCAAAGCCAAATTAGAAAATATATATATCTTTACGACCATAGGAGACAAATGAGTGATACCAAATATCACTAAAAATGCTATTAATCTACAGTGATATAAAATTACCATCTCAGCACAAAGAAAGCCTATATAATCTGAATTTCTCTAGCCTCATAAAAACGAATGAGAAGCGAAATTGAGAGTAAGTATGCTTTTGAGATGCTGTTAAGCATTACATGCATTGTTAACAAATGTGCCTAGACCGACTGGTGATTTACCTTGAGAAACAAATTTACAGAGACACAAAAGATTTCCAAATGAGACCAACTCATCACCCATTTGTTGGTTGATGACACCTTTGAGGATGTTACTCTCCCTTCTTAGATATCTAATGTGACTGATTAGCCACTAGCATTATGCATCCTATCCCCCTGTTCATTTGCTCATTTTCTGCACATTTCAAAAGCCAGAAGTAGCTTGGAGTGGAGTAAGAGTATGAGAAGGAAGAGAAAACAAGCCAGGGGTTTGTTTCTTCACATTCCCCTGAAGCTCAGGCGACCCCAGCGGGTGACCAGTAAGGAACACAACCACTGCAGGCTCCATCATTAGGGGACCCACCCTAAATCTGAACAGATTCGACCCCCTATTAGTATGCCATCTCTCCTTGGTTCAGGCATCTGGAATATCTGCTTGATATAAGTGTTAGCCTTGGAAAGAACTGGAAGCAGGTAATGGCCATGGCAGTGTCTGACAGAAATAGAGAGCAGGGGCATTAGGCTGTTTCCCAGCTGGAAGGCTAATGAGGATATGGAAGAGGAAGAAGCGAGTAAGGGGAGAGGGGAGCCACAGGAGAGTGAGTGTGTCCACTTCTTCCATATTAGTTTAAAAAAAAAGGCAACATCACTGCCGCCTACACCACCACCATATTGGGGTCCTTTAGAAAAGGACCTTTGACAGTTTCAACTGGGTTTAGGGGGGATTGGAAAGAGCATATAAGGAGGTGAAGCTTTACCAATTCACTCCCAGTAACCTCAGATTGCAACTGGATTGCAAAGGGTGATGGTCATGCCTCTTCCTGTCTTGGCCAGCTGCTTTCTTCTGCTTTCTTGCTTTTTTTCTCATTCATGCTATGATGTTACATACAAGATATCCTCAGGAAAGGAAGGAGAACCCATTTTACTGATGGGAAAATACAGCCACAGAGCACTACAGTCTCCTGCCTGGAGGTAGATAATTAGAACAAGGTTAATCTGGAAATAGAATTGAAGGCCCACTCCAGTCCATTGTTCTTCTCTTAAACTTAACCAGCCATCTATCTCTAAACTTCCTAGAGGCGAAGACACCAGGCCTGAGGGCAAGGGATGCTGAGCATGACCTTCTTTATCGCAGCAGAAGTTCCAAGGCCAGACTCTATTTGTGACCTCTGAAGTTTAAATGTATAGGGCACTCTAAAAGAAAAAAGTTTTTAAGATGAAATCAAAGTCGGTGGTGGGGGGGAATAAATTTGAATAAGCGAAAACTGCATCAAACTAGAAATTTTCTAAAACTGTCAAACATCACAAGGTTTTTAAAAATTTCAAAAGTAACCATTTTCATTTATTACTTACAGTTCTGTAGTGTTTGTTTGCCTACATTTTTGCCTCTGTACTCTTCGCCTGTTTCTATGATGATTTTGTAACACTTCTTATAGAGAGGACAGACAGAACCCCTGGCATGGTTCTCAAAATGTGTCTATTACTGACATTTCCAATACAAGCTTAGGAACTATTTAGAGTGCTCCATACTCTGGGTCACTGAACATAGATTTAAAATATTTAAAACAAAATTTCTCAAGATTTTAAGGAACTTGTTTGCAACTGTGGGAGTCTATGAAACCAGTAGAGAAGATATTGTGAAGTCGGACAGTTTCCTCTCAATTAAATCCAGAAATACTATGTATAAAGCCCTTCATATTTATGTCTAAAGTTTACACTGAGTCTGAGCTCAGCAGGTTTCAATCATCTAGAAGTGGTCTGACCTGTGACAAATACTTTAACCTTTATATTAGTGCAGGTTTCCTCCTGGATTAGGTAGGGGAGTGATGCTGCCTTATATTTAGCTGGAAGAATATGAAAGCACCTATCACAGTACCCTACATATGGTGCTTAATAAATGTTATTTCCTTCCTATGGTTTCACAATATAGGCTCTTGAATTTTGCAGACTGTATGTCTTTCATCTTTACTAAATGCTCCATTTATGCAACTTGAGTTCCTGCTGGAACCCTAGAGACCCCATTGTTTTAAAGTCCTTACTAATTCCTGACTTTTGCTTTATCTTCTTCACCCACAGACCAAACCCTGAACTCTTGCTTCCACCCTCTAGAGCCTGTTTTGAGTGATGTGATACTAATCCTTGAAACAAATGAGCTGACACAGTTAGATTATTTCTACATATAACTTTTGATGTTCGGTCTTTCTAGAAAGACTCTCTCGAGGGGAGTATGAGTCCTTGTGATATGTACATACCCCTTTTTCTCCACTCTCCTGTGCTCCAGGCTGCACAGATTTCTAACTTTAGAAGTACCTGTAAGCCTTCAAGAGTTATGAACTTAAAAACACAATGATGTGTGGCCAAGCTGCCCACGTCTGAATCCTTTCTTTTGACAAGAATGCTTTAATGCATCAATTTTCCAATATTCTGTGAGGTACTTTCCCAGACGTCTTTCTAAGGTAAGTTGACTTTAGAGTCTGCAGTAGAGCTCATCTGCTCTTGGCTGTTGGGTGTACATGGCTCATTCATATTATTATTTATATTTAAATTTTGTGTCTATTTATAGAGGAGCAGGGGCTGGGGAGGAGAAGGCAGGTGAGGTGGGATTCTGGCTTAAAACGACTAGATGAAGGAGTGACTGCCTTTCAGATCCTCAGCCTCACTCTCAAGCTGCAATAGTTCTTTTCCAACGTGAAAAGAGATGGCTAGAAGTCAAAGGCAAGCCTGCTGGGAGGGAAAGTGAGTGGCATGGGCGGACCGTATCTGCAGTGCCCTCTGGATGCAAAGGGCAAGGGTACTGTACCATAGCTTCCTTCAAATTAATCTGTTTCCAAACTTAAAGGACAAGGAGAGTAAAGGCTTACAGGGATTTCAACTTGAGCAGATAGGTCTGTGCCATTAGCAGATTACCTGGAAATCTTGAAGACAAGGCACTGACTAAACTTTCCTTGCCGATAAATGTTTTCGCCAGTCAGACCCAATTCCATTATTGGCGTAGTACCAACAAGTTCCTTTGGTTTGCAGCAAGACCATCTCGAGTTGAAGTTATGCAAAACAGTGATCAATTCCTAAGATGTATCCTCACAAGAAGTAAATCCTTGTCAAGACTCAGAAGTAAAATAACTGTTAAAAATAATTTGGCAGGGCCTCCCTGGTGGCGCAGTGGGTTAAGCAACGCATTATGAAGTAAACCGCAGCCACTGCAGCATGAGTTCGATTCCTGCTGCTGGCCAGAGAGGGGACCCACATATGTGGCAGACCTCTCCTGCCTCTCCCGCTGCTCCCTTCAGCAGTGTGTTTCAGTGGATCTGCCTGTTCTGCTCCCGGCTCTGTCTCTGGTGAATCCTCTCACCTCCCTGGATTCTGGCCTGTATCCCAGCTCTTGTATGCATAAGTAAACAAAATCTTTTAAAAAAAATAATAACTTGGCAATTGGAATAAACCTTAGAAAATAATTTCATCTAACCCACTCATCTAACTGAAGGTAGTACTGAGTCCCAGTGGCCCAAGCAATTGGGTCATAGAAAGCTAACAGCAAGCTAGCATTAACATCCAAATATTTTGACATTATCTTGAAGCCATGCATGTTAGAATATATTTGTACACCACCCCAGAATAAACTGGAAGGGAGCTGACTTGAAGACATATATCTATAAAGGCTAGGGAAAAATATTTATTACATTTGCTTTGTATTTTATTACTATGATAATAAAACTAAAATATATAACATTAGCAGTAGATATTAAATATTGAATTTGTATAAAAGCCTCAAAATAAAATCTTTCCCAAAAATTTTAACAAGAAAGTTGAGCTTGCTTCCATGCACATAACTATTTTATACCAAGTTTTATGTTTGAAATGGCTACAAGCAAGTCTTGATCCAGTCTTTTTAATGATCTCTTCAAATTCTTGATAGTCACCATTGATGAGAAACTGTTTGCACAAGTAGGTGATAAAAAATTTAAAGCCATTTTTTTACAGCCATTCAAAAATTTACAGCAGTGGAAATTATCTTTATAGAATCTAAGAGCTCTTCTTTTTTATTTTCTTTGACCGATGTAAATGTTGAAGTTTCTTTTGATAATAGAAATAGATTCCTAATTTCAGTCAAACTTTTTCATTCCAGGCAGTTCGAAAAAAGCTCTGGCACAGGCAGAACGTGCCTCAGGTGCCACAGCCCTAGTCCAGCCACCGACATGGAATTCTTCAAAGGACACCCAAGTGGACATAACTGTTCCATGTGTATAAAGAAAGAGGTGCATGCTGTCTTCTGAGCTAGCCTTACCACATCCCACCTGGCCTCCCTATCTCCCCAGCTCTACTCTCAACCCAGACTTGGGCTAACTATCAGGTTCCTCGGGCCCCTAGAACAAGAAATCTCTAGCATCCATGCAACCCTCTTGCTCATGGAGGGGCTGGGGTGGGGGGCAGCAGTGCTCAGCAGCAGAGAATTCAGGCAGGTAGGAAAAGTGCCAGATGGTACTGGCCATCTGCAGGGCCTAGGAAGCATGTGGTCAGAGCCCCACAGGCTGCTCTTGGCAAGTCCTGCCCAGAAGACCTCAGTTACCCCAGGCCTCATACAGCAGGCTCACTTGCTCACAATACACCTGTGCCAGCATCCAGGAAGTCAGAGATGTACAATAACTGGCCCAGGTCTGCAAGCGACACACCAGTTGAGAATGGTATTATCCATCACTTAAGCTGCCTTCTCTTCGCTCTCCCAGGAGCATCTCCATTTAAGATGGAGACACCATCCTCAAGGGTGGACATAATGTCTCCCCAGTTCTACAGATAGACCAGCAAATGTGTCATTATAGTTCTTGTTACTAATAACTGGCATCTTAGACATTCATACAAATAACCTCCAATATTGAAATTTTATTTCACAAATAAATTAGTAATACTAAGTCCTGGGCCTCCCTGGTGGCACAATGGGTTAAGCACTGCACTATGAAGCCAACTGCAGCCACTGCAGCACCAGTTCGATCCCTGCCACCGGCCAGGGAGGGGACCCACATGGCATAGACCTCTCCTCTCTCGCCCGCTGCTCCCCTCAGCAGTGTATTTCAGTCAATCTGCTTGTTCTGCTCCCCACTCTGTCTCTGGTGAATCCTCTCACCACCAACCCCCCCCCCCCCCNATACCTCTGGCCGGAACTCAGTTCTTACATGCATAAATAAATAAATCTTTTTTTTAAAAAAAGACATTAAAAATAATAATAATACTAAATCCTGTTATAGCCACTGTGAGCTCACAAGATATTTCCACCCTCTTCCCTCGAATACTCTATGCCAATGAGATCTGCACCACTGACACTTTTCAGAGTAAACAGCACTATGGATAGAAAAATTAAAATCAAGCAATTTCTTTTACTTTTTTTACCCAATGAAATAATGAATGAATTCTCTCACTTTGCATGTGCTTCATCCATTTCAATTCCCTTGGGCTGAGCAGTTTATATTATAAAGAGCTGCAGCCTGCACTAAAAATGTTCTTTCCCATCATTCTTTTAAAAAAGAAAAGCATTTTTTTTTTCTGTGCCTGGTCAGAAGTGCTGAGTGGACACCTCGTGGCTGCTGTTTATACTGTGAGCAACTGCGACACAAATCAGCACCAAGTTTCTCTTGATTTCTGCCTGGAACAATATTATCCTGCAGGGACCCACTCTGGGGGTGTGGAGGGTGATATATCCCTTGCTGTCATATGTATGTGCCTAAGAGAACAATTTTAGCTCCTCGGATGCTACCAGAAACAGTGGACAGTGATCGAGTGGAGCAGAGGCACCAGCCGTCATCCTGTTGTCATAACCCATCAACAGCACATGTTTGAGTCCCTACTATGTACAAAACCATGTGTTAAGGACTATCTGCTAAGTTTGTATACTATGTACTATGTGCTAAATTCAGGATAAAATAATATTTATTGACTATTTCCTATATGCCAGACATTAACTCAAATAGGTTACTTGCATTATCAAGTTTCACCATGATACAATGGTGATTTTATTTTATTATCCCAATTTTATTCATAAGAGTAATATTATTCCCAAGATTATAACACCTCTATGATAAATTCCTCCCTAATCGCTTTATGTAATGCAAATAGCTTTTTCTCCATATCAGCTCCTTGTTTGTTTTCTCAATAATACTTCTCATACTTTGTTTCTTTACTCTATCCTTTTTTTTTTTCAACATCTCCCTCCCTAATACATTGTGTTCTACAAGGCTAAAGGCTGTATATCTTGTGTTTCACTGCCAAATAGTATACTAGAGCACATAGAGTGATTTCACTATGTGTTAGATTGATGAATAAATGAATGGGTGAGCAAATGAATAAAAGTGAGATGAAGAAATACTTTACCCAAGATCACAGAGCTTCAGAGAGTTGGGATATTTAATATCAACATACTTTAACACATCTGTTCTCACCTAATTCTCCTGTTGTAAATTTGAAATGTAGACATAGAGAGGGATGCAGAAGACACAGGGGCTCTGCACCTGAGAGAAATGCTTTCTCAGGTATAGCCTGGAACTACTTCTTATTTTAGAATTCAACCAGTAGTTCCCTAGCTGGTTGTGTGTTGGGATTCCTGATAGATGTACTAATCCACTGACCACACCACCCTTTCTTATTCATCTTTTTGTTTCTTGCTTCCATTTTTCTTTGTGTTATTATCATTCTAAAGTGTGTAGTAGCATTTCCACAAAGTCAATATCTTGGTTCTGTTTTCCTTTCAGTAGGGTGGGGTCATCATCCGGACAAATACACAGTGGAAGACAGACACCCTCATTCCCCTCATCATCATCGAGGTAGTTCATGGGTGTTGACAGTAGGAATTGGACTATCTAGACCTTTCAACCGGCACAGAGGAACTGGGATGCCTCCATGGACTTGTGCATTCAAATGAGTTCATATTGCCATAATTATTGCAAATTTCTTTCTCTTTGCCCCACCCAGCTCCAACCTTGCTGTCAAGTTCTCCCAATGTACCTCTACAAGTCCCCCAGTTTTGTCTCATCTAGCTCGCACACTCATCAATCAGACTGGTCCCTAATTGTCCCCCACCTTGAACTCCCACTCTGGATGCTCGACTAAGACATGGCTGGCGAGAACCTCCCAAGTGGCATTGATGGGGCCCATGACAGGCGCAAGCCATTTGCAGCATAGGCAATGGCTTCCTAAACCCCAATCTTCTCCTAGAAACCAGGGGCACTCTAGAGACCAGGCAACAAAATCTCTCATGAAAACAGCTCCTCCGTGTTCTTCCCAGCAGATAATAAACCAGGGAACCAGCTGCAAGCAGAGGCAAAACAGTTTCTTCCATTCTCCATGTTTATGTGCCCCTCTCAACACCATGCAAAGCAAAAACAAATAAAGAAACCACCACATCACCAATATGCTTCCTCTCTTCTTGCTCCAAAAATGAAAGCTCATGTAAATACTTGTGCAAATTGGTATCCAGATAATTCACTGGTACCTATACTGGGAGACATAGAACACAATCTCTCCTCCTCCACAAGCAACCAACTTCTGATCCTAGATCTGCATTCTGAAACATATCATGCCACTCAGAGCTGAGGGTCAGCTCAACACAGCGCTCCCAGCATCCATGATGCCACCAGCCTTTGCTGAGGACATCTGCATCCCACTCACCCACTGTACCCTGTAAACACCATACCCCACACATCCCTCACCTCCTCTACCTGCTCCATCAGCAGTTCGGTTTGTATCAGTTACTACAACCACCCTGAGGTTATACAATAAGACACCACGATCTCGATGACATAAAAGAACGATCATTTATTCTAATACATTTGGATTAATTTGATCCAGGCTCAATTCAGCTGGCCTTGATTTCAAACTACATATTGGGTCCAGATCTGCTCCACGTGTTTTGGGGTTTGGTTTTGTTTTTTCATCCTCTTTAGACCACCACGCTAGCCTTGGCACTTCTTCTCATGGCAGAACAGAAGGGCCAGCATATTTCCATCTCTGCTTATGCCACATCTGCTAATATCCCATTGGGCAAAGCAAGTCATATAGCCAAGCTCAACATAATTGGAGCAGGAAAGTATATTCCTCCATGAAAGCATGGAGGGTCAGGAGCTGGGGCAGGGTTAGGCAGTGAATATTTGCTGAACAGTCATCTAATCTACCACATGCCCAATTCCACATTTAGAGAATCAGTAAACATGCTAAGCGGATATTAAGTAGGTTACTGTCTGCTCAAATAAGTTTTTGTGAAAGAATACACCCATGTCTCCTATTGTACAAATATTTCACATCAAAGCACTACCCTTACGCTTCATGATCTTGTTTGAAACCATTGTGACTTGCTTAGGGAGGAACTCTGGTTTCCAGAATTAATTCAGCCTTGTGGTTAAAGAAATCACTCCTTTCTCTGACCTGTACTCCATGCCAGTTGAAGTGCCCTGACACCAAATCTTTCTGTTTACTGCCTCTCTCTATACTTCACCCTCATTCCAAATCCCCTGTGTTTAGCCAGCTCTGCCCAGAGTACGCTACTTCTAGAGGTCTCTGATGGGTGTGCAGAGCCAAAGGAAGAAGAAGCAGAGGTTCCTAACACCCTATTCTTTCTTCCAGTTCAAATCATATATTGTACCTTTATGGCATGTTCGTGATACACTGTGTTTTATCACTGGTGAGTAGAGGTTGAGCACAAAAACAGCAAGCACACCTGCAGCGCTTCCCCTACCTACAGGTGAGGAAAGGGACATCTGTCCTGTGGGGCTACTCTTGCTCTATCATTCTGCATCCCCTTTGGTCTGAAAGTCACAAAGAAAGTTTCTTTGGCAGGGACAATAAGAGTGTTTAGTCACATGTTCAATTCTTTAAAGTCAATATTTGCAGAAAGCATAAGCACAGCATGATGTTGCCTTGGAGTTGTTGATTAATCCCCTTCTGAGGCTTCCTTTCTTTAAGTTTCCCTTTTATTTTCAGCTCATCATTAGCCCTGTAATGGGGTGTGTGCCTGTTTGTGTGAGTACATTAGCTTATTGCCCCAAAGCCTGGGGAGGACATGGTGAGCCTTTATTCTAGATGAAGTCACACCAATCTCTTCCTTCGGTACCATTCCATAGATTAGCCCAGTGTCCTGGGGAAACAGAGAGCAGCCTTAGGTGCCTGAAAGAAGCAATGATGACGCTGATGTAACCTGTGACCCAGATGATGCTCATCACCTGTTTTGAAAGCTAAGACATCACATGAAGCAGTGAAAATCTGATACTAATTTTCACGTACAAAGTAAAGGAGGCACATGGACAGATGAATGACTAGGGTTAAGTGGCAGGGACCTAGAATGACCCTCTGCAGAATGTTTCTCAGGACACTGAAATCATCTTGTGAGCACCACCAATCCTTCATTGTACTCACCTATTTTTATGGCTTTTAGATGGGAGAAAGTTGTATTGAGCACATCAGAAAGAGAAAGGTGAGCCATTTTCAGTCTCCTAGCAACTTTTAAGTTCCTCCATTCTAGAGGTTTAGAGAAACTTCAACCACCATTCTCTGGGCCATTGGTTCTCTATCCCATCTGCTACAACCTGGGACAGAGAATTTTCATTTTTGTGTGTCTGATGTGATCGCTTGTGTAAACTACTAGCTTCAGGGAAATGTAATTTCAAATATGAGGACTTTGTTTTGTTTTTATTTTCAAAAGTCTGAGTGTCTTAGTGTGGCATTACTAAGTGCCAAGAAATTAACCAAATAAAGTAGCTCATCGACTCTGCGACAGTTACAGCTTTCTGCAAAGAAGTTTTGAGTCAAAGCTGTTCCGCAAAACTCACGTTTAATGAAAATTCCATTAAATTTTGGAAAACCTTTTTGCTGAAAGAAAAGTAAAAATAGAACTTTATTTTTTGCCAATGAAAGAAAGGCCAATGAAGGAAAATCTGAAATTCATTCCAATGGGCTCCTCAGGGCCAAGGTGTTCAGCAGATTTCCTCCTGTTCCTGGCAATGAAAGCATCTTGTGTCTACTGAATCTTGCACCCTCTTCATCCCCCAGCCAGAATTCCATCTGCCTGTTTCCAGCTCCTCCGTGCCAGCATATCTGTTAGTGTCCCAAGCGGTTTCCTTTACAGCCTTGTGATCATCTGTGTAATATTAACTAACCGCAAATTAAAGTCATTACTTGGTGCTTAATTTTATGTAACATTTCTTTGTAATGTGTACAAAAGAAATTTGTTTTTACAGGAGTTTGGTAAATAGCATGTACCATGATTAATTAGAGAATATAATGGATCTGTTGATTTGAAATTAAATTCAGTGTAACAATTTTCTTTAAAATGATTTTTTAAATGGCATATCAAGGTAGGTGAGTCATTTTTTTTTTTTTGCACTGATGATCTTTACACCCTATCTGGACCCATCTTTTCAACTTTTCCAGCTATAGAATCCCCTGCTATTTTTCTTGAACCTGTAGGCAATTTAAGGAATAGCAACATTCAAAGAGTTTGGTTTTTTTAAAATCTCTTTTGGAACAAAAGAATATAAATTAGTAAACTAACACACAAATAAATCCTAAATACTTGGAGATCAGTTATAGTTCAGTGTAGTTCATGCTCCTCCAGTGCCATGTGCACTCCTTCCTCTCTATGTACACTAGATGCATGCCTGCCCCAGGGCCTTTGCACTCTCCACATGTGTCTTCTTATGGCTCACCTCTTGAGGACTTTTCTGACCATTCAAGAAAAGGGAGTTTGCTGCCCTAGTCCCTGTCACATCACTATGTTTAATGTTATAATCACAGGACAAATCTTTCTCTAATATTATATGACTCTTTGTTTGCTCATTGTTTTTCCTATGTCTCTTCTTATAGAAGAGAAGATCTTTGAGAACAAAAACTTGTCTTCTCTGCCCTTCCATCTCTCTGACATCTAGAGCAATGTCTGGTACTGTGCTTAATAAATTTTCATGAAATAAATGAATGAATTGCATTCACTCAAATCCCATATAAATATATTCCTATGAGAGAGAAGGCATAATGTGTTTTTAAAGTTTTCTTGAAGGAAAAAAAAAGGATAAGTTTAGTATTTGTTGGCCAGGTATGAGATGTATTGGAAGTAAATGAATAATTAAAATGTGAACAAATTAACTGGAAAGGATAGGAAGTTACATTTGTAACTAATAGCTTAGTTTGCATAAGCACTAAACATAACCAAGAAGTGAAATCTTCAATCAGTTGACACTTCAGCATTTATAAATCTAACAGTTTTGAAATGTTCCCATAAAAATAACTTAGCCAAGTCACTGTTTTTACTGATAATAAACTAAAAGATGAAGACTCATTCAATTTTCATATATTTAAAGAAGAATTTTTAGGGTGTTTTGTTGCATAGACAGGGAGAAGAATGAGACAGGAGTGTTGCAGTGATATAACGAAGTTTCTGACCCAGAATTAAAAACTAAGAGGTATGTAAGTATCACAGACATGTACGTTTTAATCTCAAAATATACCAAAAGTACTTTCTCCATGGAGTGTTGTACCTTTTAGAGCTCTTCTGCAAAAACTGGAAGATGTTCATTTTCTGATTTTCTCAACATGCTTATGCATATGGTGGCCCAGTGTACCAGGAGCTAGTTTCCCATGTTCAAATCCAGTCTCTGCCATTTACTAACTGCTTAAACTTAACTTCTCCAAGTTTAACTTATTCTCTTAATCTGCAAAATGGGCCTGATGTAACTCACGTGGCTTCACGTAATCCTATGTGTTCACACTTTTAGTTACTACTTTTGGATTTTAATTTGGAATTTAGAGAATTATTCCCCCCTAATATTTCCCTAATATTTTACATTATAATTTATATGGAAGCTTCCCACTCATTTAAAATTTGTCCCGGTACATGGTAAAAGAAATGCCTTCAATTTTATCTCTGCAAAAGCTATTCAGTTATCCTAATATCACTTAGAAAATGTCCATCTCTTCCTTACCAACTAGAGATGTAACTTTTATCATATACTAAATCTTTATATGCAGTTATGTCTATTTATGAATTTTATATTTTTCCCATTTGTCTGTTCAAGCAGTAATACCACTACAAAGGCTTCTATTACGTTTTGATAGTATGTCATTTCTCTTTTTTGAGGGGTTTCCTAGCTATTTTTGCATTTTTTTTCCCAAACACAACATGTAATCAATTTATCTAACTCTAGGGAATATAAATTGATGGCATTTTTACTGGTATTCCATAAAATGGTTAAATAAACTTAGGAAGAATTAAGAGCTTTGTGATGCTAAGTTTTTCTAGATAAGTTTTCATCTTTCCAACCATGTCAAATTTTATTTTATCATGAATGTTTATAATTTTCCTCATATAAATGTTAAACATTTCTTGTTAGATTTATACTGAAGTACTTTATTTTGTTTTTAGATATCAGCTATGTAGTCTTTTCCTCTATGATGGCTGCAAATCGGTTTATGTTATAGCTATTGATTCAGTCATCATATTGTGATGGTATTTGAAACTGTTGTATGTGTGGCATGGGAAAAAGCAAATGTGTCTGTGTCAAAGTCCCTGGAACCGGGATTTTTAGCTTTGGTGAGGGCAACTGCAAAGGGAGAATGAAACAGGTTAAGCACAAATCCTGAAAAAAATCCGAGGTAGCCATATTAATTATAATGTGCATGATGTTTTTAAAATATGCATTTTCTGGCTCTGTGCACTGAAAAGACCTGGAGACAATGGTGAACCCAATAGCAATGAGTATGTCTGCAAAGCTGATTGTGTCTCTAAATATTATTTCTCACAAAAAGGAACCAAGTCTTTTGGAAAGACTTCTGACTCTAGGTCTGAGGCAGGAAGTTTATTAAGTGAACTTGTGATACCAGGTAGCAAGGAAGCTAAGAATAACTAGCAGGGTTCTGTCCCTTTCAGCTAGGCACCAGCATAAAGAGAATCCAACTGGCCAATGATAGGGTCATTTGTCATCAGTAGTATGCAAAATGCAATAGATTGAAACATAACAAGTATATTTAAATCCGTACGCTCAGCATGGTACCAAAAAGCTAAACTTACTAATCACCCTTAGAAGATTGCAAGGGAACCAATTTATTGCATTAAAAACTCAAAAACCCTGGTCTCAGAGTAACCAAAGAGTCTAGGGGAATTTACTATTTACAGAATTTTTCCAGCTAGTAAATGAGTAAGAAATGATAGAATTGGACTATCACCATTTTGTACCCCCCTAATGAAAAAGGGTCTAGACAAGGGGTATTAATGGCTATTTACGTCACCAAAGAGAGTACTTCCCAACGTCAGTGCCAAACACTGTGTATGAAATATTCTTGGCAAAATAATTTAATCTGAATCGTATCAAGCTTATGGATTTACCAACTTATGATGGCAAATGACAGAAAAGCACATGTAGCATCATTACAGGGACACATTCAGCAAAATCTAAACTGTTAGGACCCACAGGACAAACAGTTTGTTCAACAAAAATAACAGCACGAAAAATTATGGACTAGTAGGGAGACCTAGCAAATTTATGACATGCAAACTTATTTGATCTCAAAGGTAGAATAGGATTATATTCACTTTCTTAATGGTATCACTGTAAACAGATTAAATTTTAGAGCTCTTCGTTTGCTTCAAGTACTTCTAAAAATTCTGGCAAGCAGCAAGTCTTTTCCTTCTCTTCAAGAATTTCCTACACTTGGGAGAGCTGAGAGAGGCAACAATTGATGCTAAATAATAGCACAATGTTGAACTTGCCAAACTTATTTCATCACTTCCATAGGTAGTAGGGTAACTTGGCTTATTCTTTAACTCATTGAGTAAAAATGTAGGCTTATCAGAGAGAATGGAGAGAAGATACCAAGGTAGATAATTTTCAAAGGTAGGAACTCAGAGTTTAATTGTTCAGTTCCTTTTTTTGCTGACCAGCACAAGCTATGTTAGCAATGAGCTCAGATATTTGAACTATTTGGACACTAATATAATGGATCCAATTCCTTTCAGAATGTATTGGAAAAGCCCAGCTCTGGGTGGGGAAGAAAAGATAGTATTAAAACAATGGTGCCATCTGAGAAAATGAAAGTAACAAACACAGGCAGTACCCTTTTCCTCTTGAATTTTACTAATCACTCCACTCCTGCCAGCTTTAAAGTCTAAATAAATTCAATTGGGAGAGTAGATGGTGGTGGCAGAGGCAGACAAGTGGGGACATTTATCCAGATCTGTGAACCACTTTAGATCTTGGATTTCCACCACCCTCCCCTTTGTAATTGTGGTAGTTTGGGACACAGAAGTTTTAAGACTATTGTTTCTTTTGAAGTAGACCATGCAGACTGCACCTTCCATAGCTTTTAGGGCCCATAGATAAACCCCACCCATCCGACTCTCAGTCTTTCCTAGCAGCAAACAGGCCTTCTTAGAGGATGGAAACAATCAGTCCTCTAGTTGGAGGACTAGTAGATGGAAACCTCTAGTCGTTACAATGTTGGGAAGATAGTTTCCTCCCAAATTCTGACTGACCAGTCCTGAAATGATTTCATGTTCAAGTGCAATGTCTGATATGGTCATGTTCCCACAATAGTGCCAGAATGGCTTGTCATTGTGTGTGTGTGTGGAGGGGAGGAGGGTCAGGGACCATGGACACATCTGCCACTTGTGATCTAGCAACCTCCCTGGCTTGAATTTATCTCGACAGTTGTATTATCCTCCATGGTAAGTGCACCCTCTACTTCCCCATAGGTCATTTACTACCACCTCATCCTTAAAGGGGCTATCCTTGTAGAGCCAAGAAATAAATATCAGGACAATCCCATGCTCCATGAGATCAAGTCCAATCAGGCTTGTACCTGTTAGGAAGATCATATAGTTTTGCTTTCACACAGACAAAATGCTGTTAAAGCCATTTTTCTTAACGAGTAGCTAGAGTAAATGGAAGCATTCATTCTAAGAGTGATCAAAGTCAGTGGTGTGGATACCTCTTCTTGACACTTGGTCCCAAATCCTCAATTCATTAAAACATGGTAGAACTTAGGTCTTCAGAGTTCTGGTTCCAAGACATAGGACTCAACCAGTTTGTGCAGACTTTATGATGCTTTGTTCCAGGATTACCTACAGTCTTGAAGAGTTTAATGACACAGATACCTTCTGAGAAATGCACCCTTAGGCCTTTTCCTTGTGCAGTCACAGAATATGCTTAAACCTATAATATATCATCTTTACAAACTCAGGCTACATGATATCACCTATTGTGGCCACTGTGGTATGTGGTCTCTCCTTGACATAAGTGTATTTAAGCAAATCATGACTATTGGCCTTGTGGCCTGGAGAAGGTTGGCCCACTTGACCTTTGTTGGAAGAACTGCACACCCTATACCTGGAATGGTTGACTAACTGGTAATAGGACCAGCTCACTCTTTCAGTGCCACCAGAACCACTTTCTGCCCCAGGTAGACACAGAGAATACATCCTTGTGCATTCATACTGGAACTTGGAGTCAGGCCTGAGTCCAGACTCAACCAGTGCAGGGCAGAGTGATGCCTGACCCTGCATCTGGAGTAGCACCAGCTGCTCACCTACCACATCTCGAGAGACCTAACATCTGTCAATTAAAAGACACTTTTTATTTCACCAATACTAGTGAATGAAACTTGTTTGGAACCCAATTCAAGCAAAGTAAATATTTTTTTGTTTTGTTTTAAGGAAAACAAGACCAATATGGCATTTATGAGAGCAAATGAAACTTGCTATAGAAATAAGAAATCAATGAGGGGTTGGGGTCAAGATGTTGGGGAGGGTAAAAGTATAGGCCAGTGAGGTGGCTGCTTCTCCACCTATGAGGTACTCCACATAGCCTCATTTATCTATTGTCTGAAATTTGCCTGTCAGAGAAATATTTTGTTTTGAATATAATGTCAGTATTGGGCTCCAGAAAAAAGATTAACTATATTAAACAATGCACTCCAATTCAACTAGAGATAAAACAAGAGAGAAAGGAGATGTACCTCCAAATTCAATTCTCCTATCTTCAGTTATGTTTTATGGGGAACTTATGTCATTCACAAAAGAGATGTAGTTTCCCCGGGGGAGACAGCAGGTGTACATTTTCTCTCAAGGTTATTTAATTGCTGTCAGGAAGACATATGATTAACAAAACCAAATGCTAGAAATATGAAGTATAGACAATTTTAAAGTTGTTTATATAGTTGATTACAGTATATCATACAGTGTGTTTATTTACCATAAACCTGCCTATCACAAACTGTTTCCACACCTGTGCATCTGCACTAAACAGCCCACTGCTTAGCTGTGCATAAATTCCTGGCTGAGAGAATGGCCAGGACCCAGCAGAAATTATCAAGAGATTCCCTGATAATCTCTCTCTGTCACCTCCTCTGCCCAGCTTCACACCAATGGTTTGACCACCTCCAGATGGGACCTGCAGATCTGTAGCATAACCTGCTTTTATGAGAGTCCTTTAAGCGCCACGGGAAGAAAACAGGGTAGGCATGAGAGGTCTATTGGGTTCCTTACTGTCCTTTATTTCATCGCTACTCAAAGTGAGGCCCGCCATCTGTAATCTGTTGGTTACTGTTCAGAAATGAGGCAAGTACAGAATTTAGAACTGTTGAGAGCCATTTGGCAGCAAAAGCTTATGTCTGTTGAATCTAATAAAAAAAAGGAACCTGAATTTTGTGTGTATTGGTTTTTTATTCCATTTTAAGTTATTTTTATTGCCTTGTACAAAATATCAGTCTGTGACAGATTGGTAATTAAGAAAAATTGATATGCCACCACACATGGCTTGAGAAGCACTGGTTTGGAGTGACGGCCCCCTACATGCCAAAGGCCTTGTTTCCACTTTGACACTGACAGTTCCCATGGGGCAACTGATGACAAAAATGTGGACCTACCAAGGTGATCTTGCCAAAGGGCCAAATGGACGCTCCTAGGTGAGAAGCAAAAGTCTAATCTAGCACATGCATGTTAGGTCTACACCAGGGGTTGGTAGTTGTAATGAAACCATCTCAGCTGATGCATGGTCATACACTAGCCCTTAGGGTTTTCTTTTTTTTTTTTTAATATTTATTTTTATTTATGCATACAAGCACAGGGGCACAGACCAGAGGTGCGGTGGGTGAGAGAATCCACCAGACAGAGCGGGGAACAGCACAGGCAGATCAACCGAAACACACTGCTGAGGGGAGCAGCGGGCAAGGCAGGAGAGGTCTGCCACGCCATGTGGGCCACCTCCCCAGCCGGGGGCAGGGATCGAACTCATGCTGCAGTGGCTGCTGCTTGCCTCACAGTACGCTGCTCAACCCACTGTGCCACCAGGGAGGGCCCGCCCTTAGGGTTTTCAATAGGATTAGTACTAGTAGCAATAATAGCAGCTAAAACTTACATAGGACTTATTATGATGCAGATACTTCCCTAAATGCCTTACATATACAAAAATATTGAAAGCTTCCTCTCTCTTTGGAGTGATGTATATTCTCACCTGTACACATATACAGGGGAATTTAGCATTGAATCTCTTTATAATAATTCCTTATACATATAGCCATCCATATAAGTTGGCTACTGACTGATCCCTTTTTTAGGTACTTTAAGACACCACCCTAAATATAGAAACAATAATTAAAGAACAGAAATGAGAGTTTTGTCTTCAGATATTGGTCAAAGAGCATCATCAGAAAAAATTTAATGCAGAACAACCTTCAGTTTCAGAAAACATGAGGAATTTTGGTTCAAATTTATTTTTTACTTTGGGTAGGATAGTCTGAATTTGTTTTGTTTGTAAACAGTCCATACCACCCAAAGTGTCATATATTCTGTCATATACAGACAGAATCAATGCAGTCTCTATTAAAACTCCATTAGCATTTTTCACAGAAATAGAAAAAAAATCCTAAAATTTACATAGAATCACAAAGACCTCATATAACTAAAGGAATCCTGAGAAAGAAACTATACTATAAAACTGTAGTAATCCAAACAGTATCATATCATACTAGGATACAATAGACGTATAAAATAAAGATCCCAGAAATAAACCATCACATCTATATCAACTAGTATTTGATAAGGAAGCCAGAATACTCAATGGAGAAAGGATATATTCTTACATAAATGTATAAGCATCTGCAAAAGTGTGAAATTGAAACTCTATCTTACACTATTTACAAAAATTAGCTCAAAATGGTTTAAAGACTTAAACATAAGACATGAAGCCATAAAATTCCTAAAAAAAATAAGAAAAAGTTCTTGACATAGACTATTATAGATGTGACACCAAAAGCACAAGCAGTAAAAGCAGAGTCATCATTTTACTGATAAAGATAATATATATGAAAATATATAGTGATAATATAGATAATATATATATAATATACAGTGAAACTATATCAAACTAAAGAGCTTCTGAATCGCAAAAGGAACAAACCCATGAAAGGGCCATGAAATGAGTGGAAATATTTGCAAATCATACATCCAATAAGGGATTAATGCCCAAAATACATAAAGAACTCATAAACTCAGTAAAAAAACAAAACAAAAAGAAATCCAATTGAAAACCAATCAAGGAACCTGAATAGATTCTTTTCAAAGAAAACATACAAATGGCCAAAAGGTACATGTAAAGATCCTAAACATCATTAATCACCAAGGTAATCAAAATTAAAACTACAATGAGATATCACCTCACATCTCATCTTAGAATATCATCCAAAAGATAAGAGGCAAGTGTCAGCACAGATGTGAAGAAAAAGGAATGCTTATATACTGTTGATAGCAATGTAAGTTGGTACTGTTCCTATGGAAAACAGTAGGGAGAGTCCTCAAAAAATTAAAAGTAGAACTATGATATTATCTAGCAATATCGCTTCCAGATAAATATCTTACAGAAATAAAATCAGAATCTTGGAGAGATATCTGCATACTTATTTTAGCATCATTCATGACAACCAAGATATTGAAACAACCTGAGTGTCCATCAACAGATGAACGGATAATAAAATGTGGCTGACTGATATACAATGGACTATTATTCTGCCAAGAGAAAGAAGGAAATTCTGTCAATTGCAATGACATGAATAGACCTGGAGGGCATTATGTTAAGTGAAATAAATTGAAAAGAGAAATTTTATTGGATATCACTTATATTTGTATCATTATATATGTCACTTATATATAGGATTGAATTTTAAGAGTTCTAAAAACTGAACTTAGAAACAGAGTAGAATGATGGTCTTCAGGGGCTAGGGCTGGGTCTGGGAGAAACAAGGAGATGTTGGTCAAGGGATACAAATTTCAGTTATAAGATGAATAAGTTGGGGGTACCTTATGTACTGCATGGTGATTATAGTTAATATTACAGTATTGTATATTTGAACATTGCTAACAGAGTAGATTTTAAATATCCACACCACACAAAAAAGAGGTTATTATGTGAAGTGATGCAGGCATTGTTAGCTAACACTAAGATGGTCAACATTTTGCAATATATGAGTGTAGCAAATCAACATGCCATATATCTTAAACTTACAAAATGCATGTCAATTATATCTCAATAAACCTAGAAAACAAAATATATTATCTTTATCAGCAAAATGATGACCCTGCAAGGGATGGAACTGCATGAAATGATATCATTCTTATGATACTCTCTCGCACACTGGTTCCTTTTGCCCTGGGTCAAATGCTTCATTAAGTGATTTAAGATTGCCAGTCTCCTCCCTTCAAAATATCTACCCAACCACTTTCTCCCCCTTTTGTATATGGACTACAAAACCATATATCTAAAGAAATTCAAGAAGCCATCATAAGAAAGTTTTCAATGGACTGTTTACTGAGAGTTGATTAGGTAACTACAAAATGCAAATCTTTTTTGTCAGTTCTCTATAGCCTTGGCAAAGTATTCTTTTGTCTCCCAGTCCATGCTGTTGAAAATTTTTACCATACTCTCCCCAGAAGCTAGGTCTTAATTTTAAACTGCCCTCCTAGAAGGGCAAAGATAATGTGCAAAAAAACAATGTTACCGCTGTGGATGAAAAATAAATGAATGTTAGAGCAACTCCTGGGCAGCAGAGAAATACGCCAATATTTACATAATCCCAGTGTGCACACATGACTTCTATATTTTCCAGCTGAAACTCATCTGGCTTTGCTCAAGACCTCAAATGCAGTGAATTCTAGGCAGCACCTAGTATTTATTCATGCCATTGTCAAGAGCATCTTTGCAGTTCTTGCCAAGGTCTGTCATTGAATATGTTTATCCAGCTGCATGGCAAAAACATAATACACAGTCATCATTTTACTCAGTCACTTACTCAATATTTTCTCCTATGATTAAATTAACTCATAAATATTACACTTTTAATGCCAGAAAGTCATGGTTCATCCAGCCAGTTGAACACTTGTTTGTCCACTTTCTAAAGTTGCTGGGTATTCAGTCATTTCATTACAGGGCTGAAATGATGAAAATCATTCCATTTACTTAACATGCACAATAGAGCAGGAGCCTTCCATGAGTCCTCTATGATGCAGTGCAAGGCCATAGAAGAAATCTTTATAAAGAAGCACTGAAGAGCTGTGGGGGCTGGATTGAAAACAGTCTTGGTGGATAGAAGCAAATCTGCTCTGACATCCTAATGCAAAGGACAGAGATGCTGGCTCTGGCTGTAACTGGCACAATTTCTCCCTCAACTGCAGGTTTCAAATAAACACACACATCTTGGTCTGGCTTGTGCTGGGTTCATTACCGACTCTGTTCATGAACCCTGCAGGCTGTTTCCATGTGCTGTGGCATTTTTTGGAAACTCCTCCTCTGAACATTCACACTGGTCTGCTTTTTTAAAGCAGGCTACACACTCAATTTCCAAACAGGATCAAATCTGAAGGCAAGAATCCCCAGTTGCCCTGGATGCTGTATCTCTGGGGATGGCAGCATAATATTCATCTCCATACAACAGATAGCTGGTCCTGGAGGCAGGAACCACATACCACAGGACCCTTATCAAATCACCTTCTGAATAAAATATTTATAGCTGGCACTGCAGGGCTTAGCTTTCCTAGAATTATATCCAAATTTGCTTGATCATTCTAGGAATAGCCTTGGTTTGCAATTGCTCATAATGTCAATGCTTTTGGAACTTTTTACAGTCATTTTATTGTTTTTATTTCAAAAATAAAACTTAAAGGAGCTTGAAAAGTAGGTTTTTAGATGATCACGCAATTTCAGTGGTTTCAGTTCTGTGCATTTTATTTTATGTGCACCCACTGAAATTAACCAAAATTAATCCATATTTGAACAAAGACTGTAGATATGAATGAGCCCTAACTTCTCAGCCGGCTCAGTGCGGTGCACTAGTTGAAGTGTTTGGAATGCATTGGCCCTGGGAGGCGAAGAAGTTATAGCAAACAACATATGGGTTTTAAAAATCTGGAACTATCCAAGACAGAACAAGAAAGCTATTTTCACTTTACTTGCTCCCCCCTTTTTTTTTTCTTTCTGGAAAATGAATGATTTCTATTCACATTTTATTTTCATCTTTAGAACTGGATACAGCAAGAGCCAGGTCAGTTTAAAATTGCTGGTGAGTCTGCAGCCCTGTGCAGTGATTACCTAATGCGTTTGTGTCATCTGCTTTCCTTGTTGTGTGAAAACACACTAAGGAAATGTGTAAGTCCCCTGAATTGTTCCCGAATCTTTTATTCACCTTTCAGCATGCTAGTTCCTTCCTTGGCATTGATATCATTATGCATTTGTCAAAGATAGACTGTCACTTTAGGGCCTCTATTATGTGCAAGATTTGGCAGCAAATTTTGCCACTGGGATTTGCTTATATCCTCTGTATGTTATTGTACTTCTTTGGCATTCAGTAAATTCCGTACACCCACTTCTTTGATGTTCATTCCAGCCCCTAAATGTGGAAACAATGACTGAAATTTTGGATCAAAGCATCCCATAGATGGCAGGCAACACAGCTCTCTGATAATTCACTAGAACAGAGAGCAAACACCCTTCCCCCTACCCTACAAATGTAGGCCAATGGTCCTCAAAAAAAAAAAAAACACAGCTCTCTGTCTTCCCAAAGCGAAGGCATGAGAGGAAGTCAAAGAAAACAACTCCAAGGTTTTAGGAAAAATAAAGAGACTAAACTGGATGACTAAATTGGTCATTTCCAATTATACAGAAAACTAACTACTGCTTTCATTAGTTAACGCTGAACCAGGTTTTTGTCAGGTTAGGAGAAGTCTCCAGATCTAATTTCTATATAAATCAGCTGCATGAGATGGCCCTTATATTTTTAACGAATATTTTTTAAAGAGCTAAAGGATCAATGAACTAAGGAATTTTAAAAGAAATTTTAAAGACACCAGAATTTCAGTGAGTTACTTTTGGAAACCAGAATTAGCTCTCTGGAACACATTTTGAGTTTGCTTTTGCCCTACCCCTGAGAAGCCAAGGCAAATAATTACTTCATTCAATTTGCTTTATAGGTCATCTTTGACTCATAAAAGCATTAAGGCAGGTAACCCCCCTAGGGGCATTGGAAGACAGTAGAGCAAGTAGATAGGAAACTCTTTTAAGTTCTTTGGGGAGTAAAGGGGGAGGCACTTTATAAATGCAAGGTGTTTTATGGCTATGCTTTCACTTCATTCCATTTGGTATAAAAAACATAATCCTTATAATTAATATAAAATGTTGGGAGCAATTATAAAAGTACCAAACCTAATTTAAATATAGTAAAGAAGATAATTGGGGAATCTCATCCTGTGAAAATTAGAAGAATTCCCAGTAGAATGCCATAATTGAGAATTGGGCTGGCTGCACTGATGGAGAAGAGAGTCGTCTTAGCATGATAGTATGTGTTCAATCAAAGGTGGAGCACGAAGGAGGTAACATGAAAGTCCTTAAAATAGTTTCAGATTGCTTCTCTAAATGGGACGCTTTTAGTGTCAGACGTATGCAACAGTGACATCCAGCGGTTGTGAAGGTAATTACAAATGTATCTCTTCAAAGTAAGTTTTATATTATAATCAAATATTCTGTACTGGCAAATGTTGTCTGCATTCTTTAAATGGCCACAATGGAAGTCAATAACTCAGACTGGATGCCAAGTAAAACAAAATGAGCTTAGTTTATTTACTACGTAGTTTCCAAAGCCTGTTGTTATGCTATTGTCATTTTATTTTTCACTTGTATTACAATTATAGTGGCTTTATTCTCCAAGGTATGTCTAACCCTCTCAGGCGTACTTAGATATTTTTGCAAGCATAAATGCTACTGTGTGCATACTGCATAAAGAGCAAAACGGAAGCCGCATTTGACTCCACTGTTAAAACTGCTGTGAATACTTCTGAGGTTGGACATTTTCTATTCATTGTTCTGGAATTGCTCTAAGATGTTTAATTAAGATTTTTTCCAAGACGTTGAAGAAGAGAAAGAAATAAGGGAAAAAGAGGAATAGGAAAGGAGAGGAGAGGCAAGGAAGACAGAAAGAAAGGATGGAAGGGAAGAAGGAGCGAGAAGACGGGATAGAACTGCTCACTGATGGTAAACAAGTTTTGGCAACAGATATATAAGTGTGATATTTCTAAACAGGGACTTCAAAGAGATACTAGCCTCCAAAATTTTTTGTTTTAAATTGTACTCCAGGCAGTTTACTAAGATTTTTTAAAGTAATAAATTTCATCATTAACAGAAAAAAGTCTAAGAGCAGCTGCTGTTGCTTCAAAGCACGTAGACCAGCACCACTTGTGAGAGGATGCTGGGAAAATCATTGCCTCTGGACAGAGCCTGTTAGCTGACACTGGCCTGTAAGTTATTTCTGTCCCCATCAATGTTGGGCCCAGGTGAATGCTTCCCTGCCTCCCAAGTGGCAACTCCTTCACATGACCGTCATCTCCTGGCAAAGCACTTCTCAATCTTAGACTTCCTGGATGTTGAGGTTTTTCCCTTCCACTGCCTGCCTCTTTGAAGTTCTTAAGATGGGAAGAACTTAAAGCTACCTTCTCTCATTTCCTCCTTGTTAGAGGAAGGGGAATCAAACAAAACATTTACCCAATTCCAATAAGAAGGTCCAAAAATCAAGACACAGCTCCATCAAAACCCCCATCCACATACTTTAGCTAACATACACCCTTGTACCTAAATGGTAGAGAAGGGACATTCCAGAAACTATGTTGGATTGAAGGAACACATGTGCTTGAAACCTGTGATTTACATTAAGCATGGAGCGTTTGGACAGAACGCTGAGGATGATCTCCTTTCAGTCTGGGAAATTTTCCCATTTGTGTCAGTGAGAGTTAGGGGAGATGTGCACTGAAACAGAGCAGGTAAATCTGTAGTTTTGGCCAGGTTTGTTTGCCTTTACAAGGCCTTTGAACTCCTAGCTGGATTATCTAGATTCTGTGAAGAATGCTGCACTTCAATCACGGCTTTCAGAGTGATCAGTGCAATCTTCACTTGCAGATTCCTCTGACTTCACTTCTAGGTAATTTTCGCAGCAGGGTTTTGGGGGACAGAAGGAAATCCACATGGCCAGGACTCCCCTTTCCTCTTAGGTCTGCAGGAGCCTGGCTGGGCCAGCTCTTATCTGCACCCTGGACCCCTCACTAGATTATTTTTGGAGAGGAGCATGGGTCCCCTTGAAAGTGAAGGCAGAACTTCCCCTGGACATTCTGGGCCTCCTGCACCCAGTCTGCCTCCACCAGGGCATGACCAGCTCCTGCCAGTCTGAGGAGCAAGAGGCTGGCCTGAGGAATCAGGGCTCTTCTTTCCTACCTAAGGAAAATCCTGCCTCACCAAGGCTTGCTTCTATGTTTCAGGAGGGGGAGGGGAAGCAGTTGTACACCCTTCCCTGGCCTACAGTACCAGGTATAGTTTTACTACAGTATATAATCTAATAATCCATTTAATTTCTTTTGAGAGATGTTATATATACAGGTGGCATTTGGATGGAATCACATGCCATAAACCTGTCTGCTCCTCTCCAGCTTCAGAATACAGAAGAAGCAGCTGTTTTACAGACATTCTAGAATTTTTACATGGTCAGTTGGCTGTTTTTTTGTATTCTGGAACACATCAGAGCAGCCACAAGAAAAAAATATAGATAAATTCTATAAAATGGTGGCAGGATTTCTGATTTACTGATAGTGCTAGTTTGAATTTTCACAAAAATATTTAGCTATAGGACAATGCATTAGACGTATTCTTAAAGGTAAATAACTGCAGCCAATAAAAGTTGGGCCTATAAAGGGTCCCATCTTCTACTAGTTTTCTGCACCGAGAGTTACTGCCAGTATAATCATGGCTCCCTGCTCACTAATATTTCCTCTGATACAGTATGATCAATGTTGTGGAAAAACATTTATTATATTTCTTCGAGCTACTTAAAGGCATTACTGAATTATGGGCATCGCAAAATGAATCCACTGTGCATTTTTTCTTTATGTGACGTTTTTACAATCTTCATTTTCTGCTTTGCAGCCACTGAGCTATAGAGATCCACACTTTGTCCCTCTTACAACTGCCACCAGGGCCACCCTCTCCTTTCTGCTCTATTATATCAGAAATGCACTTCATATGATAACCTTCCTTCTCATTCCAGACTCTTCTTTGAAAGGAAGACATTAGGAAAGAAGTGGAACAATCAGTGTTGTTAATAACAGTTTGTCATCTCCTTACTTCACAAAGGTTATGAAGTTTCGATTGAGAAGAGGACGGCGAGGAGGAGATGGTATTTTACAGAATCATTCCAGAAGAGCTGATGGACTCTAAGTGGGTGTGGGGTTTGCAGTTTTGACATTTAACAATTTTATTAACATCTTTGCTTATTATGCACCTTCATCCACAGGCTTTGCAGCTGGGAGAGAGTGTCCAGCTAACAGCCCATGTCTCAGGCCCTGCCAGGGGATGAAGCAATTAGCAAGAGAAGCAATGATGCAAATGCTCCAGGGTCACCGGGGATGCTGTTTGCCTTTTTGATAGAGAAAGCACACCATAAATAACATCACACCTCAGGAAATCATTCCGGGAGGCCCAGATGCCGGCAGGGCTGCTGCCGAGGACGGAAGGAATCATTTGCTTATTGTGTGTGTGTACTTCCCCATCTCAGTCAATGGAGGATTTGTAGTAAAATCAAAGTATTTAAAAAGAGGACAGTGTGCGGTAACAGAGGCATGTTTAGCAATTTTTTTAGTACCAAACCCGTGATTTATGACCCAGAGTTATAGCCAACTTTATTACAAAAATGACTTCACCCATAATAACCTCATTCAGGGCTCTCTGGAGAATGATGTAGCACCAACAGCATTATAATCTAGCAAATATTCAGAAACAATTCCCTCCTCAGTCTCATTTCCACCTGTCCCCAGCCCCGACAGGCTTCCCCTTTTACCTGCTGGGAGAAGTGGGGTCCCACAGAGGGTATTGTGCTCTTTCTGTGGGCATTTACCTGGAACAGGCATCTATAATAAGCGAGCACAGAAAGTTGCCTCCTGGATCTCAGTTACATCTTCCCCAACCTGTGCCTTAAGGAATAATAAGCAGAAGACACCCCTTGCCCTTCATGCCCCCCCCCCCCCCCCCCCCCCCNCTCAGTTACATCTTCCCCAACCTGTGCCTTAAGGAATAATAAGCAGAAGACACCCCTTGCCCTTCATGCCCTCCCCCCCCCCCCCACAGAGGCTTCTGGGCTCCCTGCACTCCCACCTACTCCTCCAGCTCGGATCCCCACCACCACAGAGGGGCTGAAGCGCCTACCTCCTCTCTTTTTAAATTGCCATGGTAACCGCCAGCTGCACTAAAACTGCCAAGGCTGGGTGTCCAAGCAGGGTCCCCTGGGCGTACCAGGATCTAGGAACAAGTCCTCCATCTTATTAAACTCTGGTGTCAGTTCCTAGCAATGGTTTTAAATTTACACCCTTAGAGTGGCTTAGTGGGATTACATGTCCATTTGCATTAAAACAAGTTTCTGTCATTAAACTGCCTTACAATAAGCTTCCTTGGGACAAATTAATGAGCTCTAAATATCATCAAGTAGAAGTTCACTTCACCAAGACAGCCAACAAGGGGGTGCAGAAGGAAGTAGCTGCTCAGAAATCTTAGCCCAGGAGAAAAACAAGCACCAACTAAAGGAGGCGGTCTGGCCCTGTTGCTTCTCTGTGAGACAAGTGGCTCTGATTTAGGGTTGATCTGGGAGAGCTGGTAACAGTCACCAACTCCTCACCATGTACCTCTTATTCTGCCTTGTTCCAGCTATGCCTTTTTCCCCCCAACCTTGCCCGCTGATGGGTCCTAGTCCCTTTACGCTGTGATGGTATGACAGTTTGATCTGTTTACCTGTTGTCTGTCTGTCCTGAAGGCATCATGCGCACTGGAGTGTCAAGAGCAGTTGCACGTGGCATGGCCCCATGTGGAATCAGAACAAATGCTCTCAGTTCAGATGCTTAGATGGTCTTAGGATTGCCTGGACCATTATTCTGGGGCCCAGACCCTGGAACACTGTCTTCATAATCTAAAAACTGAACAGGAAGAAAGAACCATTTTGGACGCTGGATTATCCCTGCACACAAGTATTGCCAACACGTGCCCTCACAAATACATAGATATGTAGAAGTAGAAATTTTTCACCGAAGACGAGTAAATCAAGCCCAAACCTCCTGTTATGCAGAGGTGGTAGGACTGGCTGCTAGTCAGACTTCCCGATCCACATAAACTATGATCTCATTTCTGAGTAGTCTTAACAGGGGACAGTAATGTATGATTGAGACTCTGCTATATTTAGGAGTGACAAGCTGGGCATTATTAATAGCTTAATTGACATTAAGGCAATTACCCCTACCCTTATTACAGTTTGTAGAATTACACAGAAAATATTGGCTGAGGCCTTTTTTTCCCTAGAGCTACCCAAGGATACAGCATTTTATTTCTTGCCAGATCCTGGCTTTGACATTAGATACTTAGCCATAGAATGATTCCAGTAAATCATTATAAATGCATTATAATAAAGATGTTATGAGCTATCAGATATTAACCCCCAACCCCTAAAGAGAGATAAATAGTTCACTTGCATGATTCCCACTTTTGTTTCATAAGAAATAAGCTTTTGCAAAGAGCAACTGACTAATGAATTATAAAATGGTGTGTTGCGCTCAGATAATTAAACAATGCATTTTAGTGTCTAGTGCAGGATGAACACTAAATCATACACAAATAAAAAGGGAAAAACCTAAAACCCCCAGCGGAACTCCTATTTTCAAATAGCATTAAGGTTGGTCTACAATTCAGAAATGCTTCAACTCTTTTCTTATCTGATTAGAAAGACTTATCAAGTATAAGAACAAGAAACAAGTAGGTCAACTAAACTTAGAGTCAGAAGAATGTAGAGGTGCTAATTTCAGATAAGACCACAGGTTATTTTAATGGAGATTTTATAAGGAGATTTCTGTCCTTCCCAGTGTTTAATAGGGCAAATGTCTAGAAGATTCCGGAAATTTCCAAGTTTCCTTATACTTTTAGTTTTTAATCTCTGAATCATAGTAAAACATTGGTGGGGAGAAATGGTATTAAAAAAAAACAAAACTGTGGTATTGATGGTAATCTGGAAAGACAAGTGGGTGGCTGACGGAGGAGGAGGGAAGTTTGGCTTGGGTTCTGACTACTTTCCTCACGTAGGCACCACGTCCAGCAGGGCGCCATCTGGTGGCCAACCTTGAATCATCATGACATTTTTGTCAATAGCCTTTCAAAGGTGGGCCAACCTCCTCCAGGCAGTCTTCTATTTCTTGGTCAAACAGTATGCCACAAATGACTGTGAACAAAATTAGAGATGACCTTCGACTCTGCATGGGCAGGGACAAACTGTGCTGGTGAAGAGGGCTTCCCTGGAGCACCTGGGACATCATGTTCCACCTCCCCAGTTCCTTCCTGTGCTCCAGTCTAGCAACACACAGTCCCAACAGCCTCCCCGGCTCAAGCCCTATGTGTTGCCCCCTCCAACCAACTGTTCTTTCTAAGTCTTTTTTCCTTAAGAGATGGATGAGGATAATATTGCCTAACCCATAGGGTAGTATGGGCATGAAAAAGATTGGTTAGAATAAAGATCTATCTAAAGTATCTAGTTCAGAGTAAGCCCTTAATTAAATGCTATTTTTATTTTAGTCCTCTTATATTTTCCTCTCCTGTTTCTCTCTTCATTCAGCCATCACCCACGTCTCATCTCTGTCTCTCCCTCTCTCTCCCTCTGTCTCTCTGTGTCTCCCTGTCTCTGTCTCTGTCTCTGTGTCTGTCTCTCTCTCACACACACACACACGCACACACACTTGCAAGTTCTTGAAGGGCAAAGGCTCTAACATATTCACTCAGGTATATTTCTTCAGTGTCCAGCAGTGTTTTAAGGTGCGCACTCATGCATGTTTGCTACCCTGAACAATATTAATAAGAATAGCTACTACTAATACTAATTAATATTTAGAGCTTAGTATGAGCTAGGTACTATGCTAAGTATCATCATCTCATTTAATTCTTACAATAAGACTATGAAATAAGTACTATTTTCATCCTCATTTTCTGGGACACAAACACATCAAGATATCCTAGAATTTGCACAAGGTCACAAGAGGGCAGCGAAGACGCAAACCCAGAGTCAGCCTGGGTTTGGAGGCTCAGCTGCCAACTGCTGCTGTGTTGGGCTGATTTTGTCACTTTTCTCCCTTCTAGGCTGGGCTTCATCAGGGATGGATCCCAAGCATGTGCCCATTCTTAAATGGATGAGCCTTGGGATTTGATTTTTGGTGTTCTGGGAAGTCCAGAACTAACTCTAGTTTACAGCTGCCTAAAAGTCACCTGTCTGAAAACTCCTGGGTCATTACCTAAAACCATCCAAAAAGCTTTTACAACTGCGCACCCCATAAAGTTAATTTCACTTTGAGAGAATGTGTCTCAGGAGGTGATGCACTCTGTTATGTATTCACGTTGTGGCCAAATAGATGGAGCTGTCCTGTCAGCCTTGACACCCTGGCGTCCTGACAGCCGTGCTCCAGCGCTCAGTCACAGGCGAGGGGTGGCCGCCCCGTCTTGGCTCAGAACAGCTCTGCTTCCTAATGGCCCAAGCCTCACAAACCCCACACCTCCCTTAATTAAAGAAGTAAATTGAGAGGAATATTTCAACCTTAGGGATGAATTATCTTAGTAATTTAAGATTGACATTTTATTGCATAAAAGGACACGCATGGGTTTATTAAAAATGCTGCCTTCCCGTACAAGGATCTGTGGAGGAGGTAGCCTGAGGTGGTGAGGAGTTTGTGTAGCCAGGGAGACATACTTGGAAAAGAGCAACCGAAGGGATGAGACATGAGGTGTGTGGCCGCAGCACACATGCTGGCTTTTCATTCTACTGCTATGCCTTCAGGGACAGCACTCAGGCTTTTCTCAACCTGCTGGTACTAAGTCCTAATGTGGACACTGCAGGTGTCACAAAGAGCCAGGCACCCTCTCCTATCAGGCATATAGAAGCTAAGGGTCAGCTCCTTGGTAGCCACACAGGCGTGTGATTTGTGTGCTATGAGCAGAGGTATTATCATGTCCAAGTATTTGTCAGTGGGTGACACTCACTTCTCTCCTTCCCTGCGAAGTGATCTGGAAGGTGTAGATGAAAGGATGCATGCTGCTGGATTCCTGAACAACCCAACAGAGCTGACGCCTTTGTTAGCCCATGCTGGTTGTGTTGCATCAGCAAGAAATTTTTGTTGAGTTAAGTCACTCACATTTGGAGGTTGTTTATTACAATAAGACCCAGCCAATTCTGAGTAATGCAAAAAAAAAAAATTACTGTCCAGAAAATATGGTTCTTCTATCCAGTTTATAAAATCCTATCTGTTTCCCAATTATTTGATTCACTCTTCAGGGGTCTACGCATTTTTTATTTTTCGGTATACTCTCAGATGCCCAAAGTTGCCAAATGACGCTAAATTGGGCAGAATGGTAGTCTGTCCTTCTTTCATTAATGGATATTGCTACTGTGAAATAAAAAGGGGAAAAGAAGAAGATAAGGTTTGCCTTATATTGTCAATAAGTGACAAAGATAAGGGAAATATAGAAAAATAAGAGAAAGAAAAAGAAACATAGAAATATAAAGAAAAATCACAAAAGATAGGCAATTTGTTTCAAGTTAGCAATAGCCCTATTATATATATACAAGTTCTGATGAGGATGTGGTGGAAAGGGAACCCTTATGAACCTTCGGTAGGAATCTAACTTTGTGCAATCACTATGGAAAACAATATGGAGGTTCCAGAAAAAAAATAAAAATAGAACAGGTGACCTAGTAATTCTACACTAGTGTATATACAAAAAAAATAAAAACATATGTGTATCCTCATGTTCATTGTAATATTACTTATAATAACCAAGATATGGAAAAACATAAGCATCTACACACAAACACAGGAATACTATCCAGTCATAAAAAAGGAAATATTACCATTAGTGAGAACACAGATGGAACTTGAGGACATATGCCAAGTAAAATAAGTCAGACAGAGAAAGACAAATACCATGTACTCTCACTTATATGTCGACTCTAAAACAAAACAAGATCTTAATCTCATAGATACTAAAATCAGATTGGCGGTTTCCAGAGACAGATGATGGGGGTGAGCAAAATGGGTAAAATATGTCGAAAGATACAAACTTCCAGTTATAAAGTCACGTAGACATAATGGATAGCTGCTAAGAAAGCAGATCTTAAAAGTCATTATCAAGGACAAAATGGTCAACAATGCATGGTGATGGATATTATCTAGATTTATCGTGATGATCATTTTGCAGTGTATCTCAAGACCAATTCATTATGATGTATACCTGACACTAATATAATGTTTTATTTCAACTAAACCTCAATTTAAAAAAAAGTTATCTATCTCCAATTATTTGAACTGAATTCTACTCCAAAAGGCATCTCCAGGACATTGCCTTGCCTGCTCCGCCCACTCCGCCCATCATGCAGTATGTGCCTAGCATGCCATTGTACTCAATAAATGTTGGTTCAAAGAATAAATCAAGGAATCAACAACTCTTCATATCATAATTATGGAGTCATATGTTACTTTAACTGGTGTTTGACTATGAATTGGGCACCCATTACACATTGAAAGATAGTACAAAAAGCAAGAGGGGAACTAGAAATAATTGAGTTTGAATAGTTCTTGGTAACATTTAAACTTGAGTCCTTGAAAAGAGCGACTGGGAGGTCAGAGCAATTATTCTTTGTCCTAGAAACAGGACATCACTGATGACTCAGAGTGTGCTGTTAAGATAGTGTTTGAAATAAACTGAGTAGACGTGTCCTTGTTCTGTTTACCTCTGGTTGGGCTGAACCAAGGCTGCAGTCAGCATGCAGGGATCCATGGCCTTGATGTGGTGGGAGGTGAAAGTAGGGAAACTAAAAACAACGTGCTGAACAATTTAATTTTTTTTAAACTTCAAATAAGACAAGGAATAACAATTCACTGGAGGGATAAGAACAAGGAGCTGAAAGTCATTCTACTGTTGATACCAACTGGGAACCTCCAGTAAAATATTCATGTGATGATGTGCTAATTTGATTTCTTTGCAAGGTACAAAAGGACTATGGTAAGCCTGCCACCCATTTAAGCATGCTTGCAGGCGGAGTCAATAGAAGTCAGTTACCAAAATAGGGGAGAAAGTGAAACTTCCCTGAGAAAGTATGCAACCAGGTCAGGAAGAGAGGGAACAAAGTAGAGAGGGAGAGAGGGAGGGAGCATGCAAAGTCTAGGACTTGAGGTGAGAACAGAAAGCACCAAATAAGCAGAAAGCTCTGTGTGGCAGGCTGCAGGAGGATGACTACAACCTGGAGCGGGCAGGAAAATGTACCACACAGTAGATGGGTATCCTTGCGGATTACATGGAAACACAAAGTGCTGTTCCTTCCTGGCTGTAGTTTCTTTAAAAATGAAGATCCCTTGGGGATGAACATTTCTTGATGGGGTGAACACAATCTCTACATCCAAATAAAGCTCATCAACTTCCACCTCTCATCTCAAGCTACATTCCTCTTCCATTTGTTATCAAATGAACAAGCATTCTTCTTTTCCCTAACTAACTTTCTCAAAATCATGAGTTTCTCCCCCTCATTCATTCCTTCATTCAACCTCTCCCCCTTCAAAATCTTCCTTGGATTAATTCTTTTCTTCTCCTTGCCTGGGTATGTGTCTAGGTCACATGCTCATTTGTTTGGGCTCTAATTCTAGATCACTGCCTCCTAAATGGAAATGTAAGTCAAACACACAAATAATGAAATATTATCCCATAACCAAGGCAGAAATAAAATGTTACAGTAACAAAGAACCTAAGTGCTAGGATTTTCCAGACAGTTCAGAGTGCATGTACTTTGATTATTTTTCAATAAAGGTAATTTATTAAATTCATTTGCTGAAAGATAATAAAATTTAAGTAGTAACTGCTTTTTTCTCTAGCATATCTTTTTTCCCCTTTGACCTTCCTCTTCCTCCATTCAAGTAGCTGGACATGCTCTGCCCTTTAAGGAAAGGATGAGACAGTACTAAACAGAAGAATCCTCTTCCTGATTTGCAAATTTCAAAAGTATAGTCCCCTGAGTAATGACATATGACAAAAGTAAAAATGTGGGGAGCAAATATGAACTACAATCTAGGTTCCATATTTTCACCCCTTACCAAAGAGAAGACACCAGAGTGGTAGAGGAAGCAGAATTGGAGGGAAACAATGGGGACAGAGCTATGGGGGCATCTACAACCACAAGTAAGGATTTGGGTCCTATGAGGATTTGAGGGGTAAGGTGGGAATAGCCCCACAGCAATTTATGGGTATAGAAGCAGAATGACTGAAGATTGGTAAATGGGTATAAGTCACTCTGGAGAGTAATTTGGCAGCAATTGGTAAAAGTGAAACTAGAAAAACTTTGTACATACAGGCAAAATAGATTTGTATAAAAATATCTATTGTAGAACTACTTCTAATGGAAAGCAACTTCCAACAACCTAAATGCCCATTGATAGAAGACAGAATAATACAATGTGGACTCTGTCAACCCATGGACTATAGTATAGCTACATAAAGAAATGGTTACGACAGCAGGAAGAAATTATAGGGGAACACATTGCTTACAGTCCAATGGTCTAATCAGCCTAAAGAGCTTAAAATGTAAGTGAAGTGCCTCATTTTCCAGGTGGGAAGGTTAAATAGGTTCTTAAGAGCAGTCTGTTGTTAGGTCTTTCTTCCACAATTGCCACCTGATACCCAAGCTACCTCCAGGCTGTTCAAGGAATAGAAAGTTGTGCCTTCTCATCTCCCCATTGTGCTAACACAGAAGAACAAGAAGAGGAGGAGGAAGAGAAGATGCAACCTTTGTTCTTGAGATCATAGACCAGATGAAGTGCAGAATCCTAACTTCCATCTCTGTGGAAGCCTCAGGTGGGGGCAGAAGCGCCACAGCACCGGCACCCATCCTCCGGTGCTGCCGGGTGCGTGAACAGGAGTGGGAGTTAGGAACTCCGCGTGAAGTACTGATTCAGTGACCGACGTGGGCTGTGGCTTGAGGACACTGTTCCACCTCGAGGTTTCTTTGGCAAAGGAAGAAAATGTTGTACAGAGAAAAAGTTCTGTGAAAAGAACGTCATGCACTAGAAGTCAAATGTTACAGTCATCAGGGAAGCAGGAGACTCGGCCTCTTCCTGGGCACCAACACATCATTCTGGGGGTCCCCCCACCAACCCCAATGGCGGGATCTCAGTGTCCCAGCAAATTTCACACACAGAGCTCAGAATCACTTTTCACTTCTCAAGTAACCTACTTTTTGTAATTATTAGTGGCTTTACATGTGACCACCCATGAGTGAAGGGCATTTCCCTCTCCCACATCTTTAATGGAAATAATTAATGAGGTGTTAGAAATTAACAACAATTAACAGCGCAAAGGAGCACCGGCAGAAGGTCAGAGAGCTGAGGCAACTCCATGCTTAGCTTCTCAGGTGGAATCTTGTCAATTCAAGGAGTAAGACACTAGGAGAATTTTCCTATTAAATCTCTTGTGTTATATTGACTTTCAAATGAAGACAACACAAAAGAGGGTTCTAGTAGTCTTAACAGTAGAGATGTTTCTGATAGACTATGAGAATTTCCAGTTCCTGGAAGCCTCTCTCAAGTATGGTTTCTAATGTTTCTCTGGAACAGGAGTTCAAACACCATTATTTTTCAAGACTAAGCTTGTTAGCAGAAGAAAGGAACCTAGACCTAGTACTTCTATCATACTCATTTGTTTAGCTAAATTAGAATAATAGTATAACATATCATTTTTAGCTTACTGTTAATAAGCATTGCCTGATATATAGGGCAGACTAATAATTTAACAATAGCCCGGTCATTTTAGGTTGTATTAGGATCTAGTATATTTCTAGAAATAACTGCCACTTTGAATGATATATAAACATATATCAATTACCTAAGTATATTTGCATGTTTTTATGTTTGCTTAACCATAGGATCTCTGAATATTTTATTGCCTTAATATAGGCAAATTAATAACTAAAATACCTTAACTGTATATATCTGATTGGTAAGTGCCAGATAATATTACTACTGAGGTGTATGCACTTTTTCCCATTTTCTAAAATACAACAAGAAGTTCTCAGGCCAAATTCTCACATATATCCTAGTGATGAAAATAAAGGCAGTGAAGGTAGGTCAATCTCAAATACACAAATTGAATATCTCACCAAGGAGATCCTACTAGAGAATGTGCCTTGGATACGTACATACATACATACATATACATATATTCTGCTTCCACCCACAAAGTAATTATGATTATAATTACATTACCTGTAATTATAAACACAATTAATTACATTCCTTCAGCGCTTTAGAGCTTGCAAAGTACATTCACATACATTAATTATTTAACCTCAGCAGTACCCAGTGAGGCAGACACAGCAGTAAACCCACAGAAAAAAACAAGGGCTTCTCGTGGAGCTCAGAGCTGTTGCCTATAAGCTGTCACTTCCTCCTTTGTCTGTCATGATTATCTCCTAAACCAAGCTCACACAGAAAGTGAGAAAAGACCCTAATTTCTAGAGACAATGATGTTTCTGACTCCTCAGTCCTGTAACTTCCAAACTAGCATGAGTGGTTTTCAGAGACTGAATGGGTCAGAGGGAGGAACAGTCAGGGCCTCAGGACTGGCTTGGCCCAGTTTTATAGGATCAGTTGGCACACCCAGAGCTTTGGTCTATGTTTTCATGGAAAAGAGTCACTCAGGGTAACAGATCTTGAGATGCACAGTGAAAAACAGCTATCACGCCTCTAGAAAGCATATGTTGCTGGCAATACTCAGAGAAGCTAAGGCCCATAGCATCTGAGGGTCAGTGGGAAGGGGCTATCATGAGACCAGTACATGGGTTTTGCAGACCAGTTTGATCACCATAAGCAAGAGAGAAAGGAATGAGAGCAAGAATTAGGATGGGGGAGAGGGAGAGAAAAGGAAAGGCTGCATCTGAGGAGCAGGACAAGAGATAAGGTGGAAGGGGCAAAGGAGAGGCTGGTGTCAAAAACTGTCTGGGAGTTTCATCTGTAAGGAAAATAGTTAATAACCAAAGGAGAGAACAACAAAAATAACAACACATTCCCCTTCATTCTTCACAATGAATTTTATTCATCAAATACTTATATCCCAGGTGCTGTTCCAACAATTTGTGTATGCATCAGTTCATTTAGTTTTGACAAGCTTAAAAGTTTGTCACTGTTATACTTCTACTTCCCCAGTCTATAGAAAACTGACAGTTTAAGTAATTTGCCTAGAGCCACATAGTATCAACACATCTACATATTCTCTGCTTGCTATAAAGTAACACTGAGATAGTCTCAATGGTTGGGCTAGTTGCTCCTCAAATGAACTGAAATTGGTCTCTTCCAAACTTGGAAGCAAAGAGAACATAGTTGAGTGAACAGCAGGTTAATTAGTCCAGTAGTCCTCACCTTCTCTGTGCATCAGAATCATTAATGAGTGTCACAGACACTGCAGTGCTGGAGCCCCATGCCTGGAGATCAGGAGTCAGCTGGTCTGGGGGGAGGTGGGCATAGCATTTGTTGTTTGCTGTTTAAAGCTCCCCATGTGTTTAACATGCAGGCAGCAGAGACTGCCCAGCCAACCAATTGCCAAGTGTGCATTGCCTACATTTGGTGGTTGGTGCTGTTTTCCATACAGTGGTAGATTCCACAGTGAACGAGATGCTGCACCAGCCCTCAAACTGGTATCTTCCAGCAACTATGTAAGACTCAGAACAAAGAAAGAAACAATTTTGAGGAGCAGAACAGCAGCCGTGAATTCAGACAAGGACCTGGCATTAATCCTTAGAGCCTGCTAGAAGAATCAGGGAGGACTCAAGAAGGCAGTGTTTATATTAAATAAAGCAGATAAGGAAACCTTCAGAGATTACTGGGTAAAGTTACGCTTCCCCTTCTGAGGTCAACTGGCTGGCGTAGACCAATTTGTCATCTTCTACTTCCCTTCTGCCCAAGAGGAGCTCTGAATGGTTTATGAATCCAGCCCAGGTCAGGCTCTGGCGCCTACACAGCTAATGGCAGGGCACATCTTTTCTTGACCAATGGGAAGGGAAAGAAAACAGTTTAGCAGCTGCTAAATCCCAGTGTCTTTATTTGAACTTCCTTGGACCAGGAGAGTTAGTGGTATTTATGGCTTAAAAGAATTTCCATCTGTAAGTTTATCTTCTTGTTAAAAATCAGCCATCCCCTACCCAAAACAATCAAAGACAATAAATCAAGGCTTAAGTAAGAAGCCAAGACTCTACAAATAGGATCCCTATGGTAGCTAACATACTCTTTTTTTTTGGACATTGTAAGAGGTTAAGTGATTGGTGGGTGGGGTGAGTTTCCCTTCTACTTGGGCACACACAAGGCATGGAAACAAGACCAAATGTTATATCCAAGCTAAGGAAGGAAGAGCTGAGCTAACATTTCTCCATGAATTTCAACACCCCATCAAGGCTTTACCTCTCCCAAATTAAACACACTGGTGTTACTAATTGATTCCGCCAACTGATGAATATCTTCTCCAATCTCGTTCCTCTCTCTTTCACAGAAGCAATAGTGGCAAAGCAAGCAAGTATCATTTCTGAATGTTGAATGGATGTGCTATTCTGTCATTATCATCAAGGAAATGGCAGAAGAACTTGGTGGCAGCCCACTGGTACAGTTAGCTTCTGCTACCGTATCAAAATATTAAAAAGGACTACTTGATGCCCACTAAACCACAAATCTCTTCTTCCAAGAAAACTCTGGGCCTAATACCCAAGTTGCTTCCACTTTCCTACATTATAGCACATGAGTTGGGGGTTTCATTTTCTCACTGTTCAAGGTCAACTTTAGCCACAGGTACACTCAAAGGAGCCCCTGTAAGTAAATGGCCTTATATTACCAAATATGTCTACTGATAAAGTTGTCACATCATAATTTTTTTAAGAATTTCTGAAAAATCCTTAGCAGATTTCACTTAAAAAAATTTGAGTGTATTACTTCCTTAGAATTTAATTTAAAATGCATATAATCTTTGGAATTTGAGTTCCACATCTTAATCCACTTTCTAATATTTATTTCCCATGAAACAGCAAGTTTTACAATAATATATAACAGTAATAATACACACACAGTGTAGAATTTAAAAACTACAAATCATATTTATGGAAATTATTTGTTCTTTTTAAACATTATCCTATGTGGGTAGAATGAACTTTAGCCTCCCAGTATTAAAAGTAGCTGCCTTTCCCAGGACTGTTTTTGGAGTTGTCTATGGCGGAGCAGAATGAGAAGTCAGGAGGAAGGAAATAAGCTGTCATCAGCAAAAATCTCTTCTACAGGAAGCCAAAAATTCACTCAGGATCGTTTTCTTTCCCAAAGGGAAGTGTACATTGCCTGGGTCCCCCAAAGCTCAATGGAAATCTATATAATTATTTTCCTCTGACAAAGTTTTTCCCACCCCACCCCCTTTTCTTGAGAAACTTAAGATATAGAAAAGTTAAGCTTTAACATTCATATTTCCCAGAGTTAAAAACTATTAACATCTGGCCATATCTCCCTCTAGTTTATTATTATTTTTTAAAGAAATAATATGTTTCAGATTCCAAACTGGATCCCTTTTAACCAGTCCACTCCCCCACAACCAAAGGAAACCACTTTCATGAGTGAGGTGTCGATCCTTCTATTCTTCTATAAAAAATGTATATGGGGGCCTCCATGTGGCACAAGGGGTTAAGCACCACACTATGAAGCATCTGCAGTCACTGCAGCACAAGTTCAATCCCGCTGGCCAGGGAGGTGACCTACATGGCACAGCAGACCTCTCCTGCCTTGCCTGCTGCTCCCCGCAGCAATGTATTTCAGTCCATCTGCCTGTTCTGTTCCCCATTCTCCCTCTGGTGAATCCTCTCAGCTGCCACACCTCTGGCCTATACCCCAGTTCTGGTATGCATAAATAAATAAATCTTTTTAAAAAATCAAAAAATGAAAATGTATATGTCTTACCGACACAAAGATAAATGGAACAAAATTTGGAGTCCAGAAGTAAACCCATGCATATATAGACAATGAACTTAGGACAAAGGCGCCAAAAGCATGTAACGCAAGGAAACTCTAGTCAATAAATGGTATTAAAAAAATTGGAAAACCACAATCGAAAGAGTGAGATTAGAACACTATCTATCACCATACAAAAAATTAATACCAAACAGCTTAAAAGTTTGAATCTAAGACCTGAAGTTATTATGCAGAAGGAAAAGAAAGTGGACATGCTCTTTGATATCAACTTTAGATATGTCATTGGAAGTTCAACTCCAACAGGAAGGAAACAAAGGCAAAAATAAACAAAAGGGAACACATCTAACTAAACAACTTCTATACAAAAGAAACTATCATCAAAATGAAAAGGCAGCCTACTTAGTGGGAGAAGACATTCGCAAACCACACATCCAACAATTGTATGAAGAACTCACACAATTCGATAACAACAACAAAAAGAACCCAATGTAAAAATGGGCAGAGAATCTAAAGACATTTCACCAAAGAAGACACATAGATGGCTAACAGGAACATGAAAAAGATGTTCATTGTCTCTTTTTTTAGGGAAAAATAAATCAAAATCACAATAAGCTCTCACTTCATACCTGTGAAAATAGCTATCATTCAACAAATGTTGCAGAGGGAAGAGAACACTTGTAAACTGGAAATTCACTTTGAAGATCAATAAGGAGACTTCTCAAAAAGTTAAGAATAGAAATTCCATATGATCCAATCATCCCACTTCTGGGTACTTACCCAGAGAATACTAAAACACTAAATCAAAAAGATACATGTACCCCCATGTTCATTGCAGCATTATTCACAATAGCCAAAAGTTGGAAACAGCCTATCAACAGATCATCAGATAAAAAGATGTGATATATATATATACACAGTGGAATACTATTCATCTGCTAAAAATAATGAAGTCCTGACATTTGCAATAAGGATGAATCTGAGGATATTATGCTAGGTAAAATAAGTTCAACAGAAAATAAATAAACTCTGTATGACCTCACTCATGTGAAAGATAAAGACATAAAACTGATGACAAACAAAACAAAACAAATACTTAGACTAAGAACAAAATAATTTACAAGGAGAGAGGGTTAAGAGGGTGTGGATAAATTGAGTAAAAGGGGTAAGTTGTATGGTGAAGGGTAACATTAGACCTTTGATAGTGAATATAATATAGTATATACAGATGATGATTTATAATGCTGCACACCTGAAACCTATAATGCTATAAATTAATGCTACTTCAATAAAAATTTTATATATTTTATATGTGTGTGTTCATACCTATATACATATCAGAGGTAATGTATAGTGTTGCTTTCTATAGGTATTTTGTTAAATAAATAACATTCTTCATAGCTTCTGCAACTTGCTGTTTTCCCTCTAACAGTGGTAAAAATGGTTTTTGATACTCTAACCATGTTGAGGTATGTAAATCTAGTTCAGCTCTTTTCACTATCATATTTCCAACCTACTATTGAAGGACAATTTGGTTATTTCCAGTCTTTCACTATTTTTTACAATGTTACGAAAAACTTTCTCATATAGGTCCCTCTGTAGGTACATAGAAGGGTTTTTATAGGAAATATATTACCACCAATGGACGTTTATAAAACCATTTCCCTCACATGTTGGTATATGCATGGTATTATTGGATATTTAACTTTTAAAAAATAATTGATAAGTATTAATTTTAAATCAATTTTGCATGACTGTTAGAAAGTTTAACTGTCTTTTCACAGGCTTATTGTCAATAATAGTTTTCTTCATTCATATAATTTGCTTACTTTTCTATTAGATTTGTATTTTTATTGTCATTTTGTAAGAGTGGTATGTGTATCCTAGATAGCAACCATTTACATCTTATACATATTACAAATATATCTTCTTTTATAATTTTTCAATTACTAATATATTCATAAGGTAAAGAGTTGCAAGAATTCCCATTGAAAAGCATCTGTCTCATGCCTAGTCCCCATCCCCATATTCAGTTTGCCTTCCAGGAAAAAAAAAAAAAAAATCAGTGTTCTGGTATGCTCTTCAAAGAGTTCAATGCATATGAAAAAAAAATCGTTTATATGTCCCTCTACAGTTACTTTTTAAAAGTTCATAAAATATAGTATATATTTGGGCTTCATCTTTTTTTTCACTTAATTATATCTTAAAGGTCATTCTATATCAGTGCACATTTTTTCTATGTCATCTTACTTATTTGTCTTTATTATGTTGATGAACCTGAGTTTATATAACCAGTCTCCCACTGATTGACATCTAGGTTGCTTCTAGATTTTTATTAAAAATTATGCTACAGTGATTTCTCTTATCCCTATATTTCATACATAAACAAATGCCTGTAGAATAAATCCTCAGAAGTCCAAGTACTATTTAAAACTAAGTGTCTTTTTAATTTTAATAGGTATTACCAAATGATCCTCTGTAGAAAATATATCAGTTTATACTCCGAACAGCAATGTCTCACTTGTCCTTTTTAAGTTTAATAAAATAATAACAGAAAACATTTATTGAGTGTTATATAGGCCAGCCATATTGCTAAATCCATTACTTGTATTTTTAAGAAATCACTATGGAAAATGTGAAATGTGAATTAAAGAGAAGAATATTATGAACTCCCATATACCCTTCAGTCAGCTTCAATAGTTAAGAACACACACATATCTTTTATCTACATACATGCCCCCTTCCCATCACCACATACCTGCTGAATTACTTTAAAGAAAATATCAGGCATTGCATCATATCATTAATAAATATTTCAACGGTAAACCTAAGAGATAAGAATGTTTTTTAAAAATAGTGTCATCATTATGTCATAAACAGTAACAATAATTTTCCTATGGTCATGCAAGAACCAATCAGTATTCAAATTTCCCAGCTGATCCACAAACATTGTTTTACAATTTGTTTCTTTAAATCAGAATCTAAACAAGGTTTATACATTTCATTTTATTGCCATGGTTCTTAAATCTCTTTAGTCCCTATAGTTCTTTGCACTCTTGTTTTCTCACCACTTATTATTAAAGAAAGAGGTATCATTTGTTATGTGCAATTGTATTCTAACTTTGTTCATAATTGATTTGCTTGTTTGTAGAGTTTTTGCCATGTGAAAAAGGGTAAATTTTGCTACAGTCAAATTTAAGTAACTTTTCCTCCATTATATATAATTTTTGTATTTAATTAAAGAAAGTGTCCCTTACTCCAAAGATATTGGTATTCTTGTCTCATTAATTTAGAGTTATTAATTTTAAGCCTCTACCCATCTGAAATTTATGTTTGTGTATGGTATCAAATAAAAATCTAAAGCTAAAAATCTAAAGGGATAGATCCATTCTTGATCTTTTCTTCACTGGATTTGCAGTGTTATCTGATACAAACTAAATTTTTACATCTGTATACTTCCACTTACAGACTATCTCTCCTGTTTGGTTGATCTGATTCTGATTTATCTGACTCTACCTCAGTACCACACTGTTTTAATGACTATACCTTTGTAATAAGTCAGTCATTGTTGGGATTTTTTCTTTTTTGCTATGCAGTAAAATTAAATTAACCAGAGCACTCACATGCTTAAATAATGATGGACTATAGTTTAGAAGAAAAATAATGTTCTATACACTATTACAATGAAAGGAGAAATCCATGTTGTGCTAATAAATAAAATTAAAAGCTAGATTTACTTAGTTTGGAAAGGTTTTCATCTATAAGTATAGTAGTTTTCATAATGTCTTCTCCCCACTTCTTCTCTTCCTCATCCCCACTCATAGGAAGAAAGGGAAAGAGAAATTCATGAATCTAAGAAGTAGGTGAGGATAAACATGCCATGCTTGCTTTTCAGACTAAAAATAAAACATCCCAGAAGTGGCAGAAGGTAAAGCCTCAAGTCACAGAGCTCTTAGTATTACCATTAACTAAATTTAGCAGATGTCAATGCCTGAAAGAGTCCATGGCTGACTGATCATAACTAGTTCATCAGATACCTACTGCTTGACCAACCTGGAAAGTGTGGGTGAGGGGGCAGCAGTGAATGTACTGTCTGGCTTTCAGATGAGAAAAGAGTGTTCTTGCTACAAGAAAAGAACATGAAGAGCCCCAGACAGAAACCTGTCTCATTCCCTTGAGACCAACAGAGCCTGCCGCAGTGTGGGAGCCATTCTGCAATAGTAAACATGGCTTTATTTACTCTGAGGCTTCAAAGATCTTTTACATCCTCCTTAGGCTAGCTAAATAGAGCTTTGATGTTAAATCACACATAGTTCCAGAATCAAAGAACACACACTTGACAAAAATTAATTCAGGATACAGCAGAGCATCTGAAATGCGGTTTTTATACATTGTATGTAGAAGAACTACTGGTTGAGTTTCTAGTCTCTGATTTGGTAAAACCCCAAATACAATAGGCAATTTCACAGTCCAGATGGATATAGGGAATGTTGTCACTTCAGAAATTTAAAAAGAACAAAATTAGAAAATCAAATAATGTTACATTTTCTATATAGTATGTAATAAAGAGTGATGTTACCAGTGATTTACTACCACAAGAACATGAGACTTTTGGTTATAATAAGATCAATAGGATTCTTATTCATTCACTGAACAAATATCTAGTTCTCCCTGCTAATTCTGAAGAATCCATACTGCACAAAGTATATATGTGTTCTCTTTCACGGACTTTCCATTCTAGAGCTGAAAAGGCAAACATGTGAAATATAAATCTCAAACTTCAAAAATTGGGGTCAAGGAAACAAAGAAAGGACTGAGACAGAGGCTAAAAACAGGGCCCTGTGTTTTGGAGGGTGGTCACAGAAGGCTTATCCAAGGAACAATACTTAGATCAAAACACAAGGGAGGCTATAAGGAGATGGCAAAGCAAAGCAAGTCCCTGGTGGGAGATAACAGGCGATTTCACAGTTAAGATGGCTAAAGGTCCTGGAATGGGCAGAAGCTAGACACAGTCAAAGAACTGAAAAGAAGCTGAGAGACAGGGCTGGTTGAAAGGGGTGGTGGGTAGAGATAGGACCTACCTTCATATGCTGGACCTCACAGACCATTCATTCACTTTTTTAACCAAAAAAGCAACAGAAATCCTTGGGTAGCTGCTTAGCAGGAGGGTGAAACAATCTGATTTAGATTTTATAAAAAATCTCTGACTACTGTATCAGGAATAAATGAGAAGGCAGGTGTTTAAATGAAAAGGAATGATAGATTAGGATGGGGAAGTGAAAAATCAGGAAAGTGGATAGACTCAATTTGCATGTGGATTCAACTAGGCTTGTTGGCAGCTTGTATTGAGAGAGGGAAAGGGGGAAATCCCAAATGACACTTGGGTACTTTGCTCCAACAATGAGGTGGATGAAAGGACCTCTTGCCAGTATAGGAAAAACTGGGTGAAGGGGTTTGGGTCATACATTGGAAGTGGAAATCAAGTGTTCCATTTAGACAAGTTTAACTTGCAGGTATATGATTCTGAAACTCAGAGGAAGAGGTTGGGGCTGAAGATAAAAATGTGGGGGGGTTGTCAGCATATAAAAGATATTGAACCTGGGAAAGAATGACATCATCTAAGGCAAGAGCTAGGAAATGGACAAGAAAACGAGATCCGAGCCTAGGAAGCATTAACATTTACGGTGAGGACAAAGGACGAGCAGCTCACACACCAGCTCATGAAGGAAAAGGCAAAAGAGTAGGGTGTAATGTAATGCAATCAGAAAAGGAAAGTGTTTCAAGAAGATGGAGGGCCTGGCTTTGTTGAATACTGCCAGGATTCTTGGACAGTGAGACTACCTCTGGAATTATACAAAATTATTCCTTGAAATACTGCTTAAAAGTAGCATTATATTTTTCCCAGGAAAATAGCTTTGAAGTTATTAAACTTTAAAATGTTCATGCACTCCTACCTGGCAGTTTTACTTCTAGGCATCTCGTGAGCTCTAAGATTAATGTTCAAGAGTGTTTATAATAGTAAAAAAATTAGAATAATTTAAATGTCCACTTATTGGGAGATGATAAATATCAAAGTAAGACATACAATAAGTTTAATTTCATGTAGCCATTGGAAAAGTGTCATCTTGTTAGGTGTGCTATGTAGAAAGGCAACCTGCAGAGCGTGCACTACTCCTCTCCTTGCCTTCCACAGAACCCCAGTATTGTTCTTATTTGCACCCCTCCACAAGGCTGTCTATGTGACTTAGGCTTGAGCCAATGCATGTATTGCCCTAGACACTCTAAATGTGATTATCTTCTCCAAATATGTTCTCAAATCTGTAGCCTAAGATCTTTTTTAACCTATACATTATCTTTGCCTTTGGGGTAAAGATCAAAATCCTAGACAAAGGTCTATGGGGATCTATCTGACCCCTTACTGGCCACTCTTCTAGCATCATCACTCTCCATTTGCTTGGGGCACTCCAGCCACACTGACCTTCTTTCTGTTCCTTGAGTCACATTTCCTCCTGCCCCAGGACCTTTGAGCATGATGTTCTCTCTGTTCTTGTCCTTCTGGAATACTTCTTCCCACTGTCCAAGTAACTGCTCTTTCTCTCTGTCACTGGATTCTCCTATTCTCACACAGAGAACATGTGAGATGTTCTCATCTAAAGATGTCCTCCATGGTGTAACTTTTTAGTTTTCTTTTTCTCTGAAATATTACTCATCTCAAGACGTCCATCAAAATCTCTGTAGCAGTACCTCAGCCATTTACACCTCTTTCCCTGGCTTTTCACTCACATTTCCATCTTTATTTCCATACAATGTACTCAAATTCCATATGTCAAAATCTCCCTCTTCTCCAACTAGTTTTTCTTCCAAAATTCCTGTTAGGTCAAAAGTACCAGGATTCATTCTTGCCCCATTGCCCAGGAGATATGTGAGTTAATAAAATTCCTAAGTTCAGATAAATTCTCAATTTCCCTTTGGTTTAGTAAGTCAAGTAGTCTTCTTGGCCTTTTGAGCCTTCTCCGTAACATTTATTGTATTCAACACATCTTCATTCCCATTCAAGATCATTTCTGTTTTTACCTGTAATAATGCAAACTCTTACACTTTATAAATGTCCTTTCAGTTTTCAAATATCAGAATCTGAAACAGTAGAATTGGAAAGGTCCTTTGAGCTAGGCTGCCCAACTTCCTCATTTTCTGAGATGAGAAAGCTGAATCCCAAAGACAATCCCATGGTTTTCTTAACACTTCACTTAAGCTTTCACTTTAGATACCTTTCCATCAATACCTCTGCACTGCATTTTCCTTCACTTTCTCTTCTACAGTGATCATGTTAATCTTCCTCAAGGCGGAAATGAACCCAACATTCTCCTACTCAAAAAGCCACTGAGGCTTCTAAATTTCAGTTCAACTGATAAGGCCATTCACTGTTCTTAGAAACACTGCTCACAGATTTAAACTCAAATTCCTCAGCCTGCCATCTGTTTTCATAGGCCAATATTCACCTCCTCTGTCAGCCTCAGAAAACAGGGGGAGGGGGTGTCAACAGAAGCAAGATACTGGAGGATAAAGTCATCAATACGCAGAAGAGCTTTCTAGTTACTAGAATTGCTCTCCAGTGACATGAGTTCTCCTGGGAGCCAGTGAGGCTCCATGCACCTCAGCGTTCAGGAACAGACTAGACATCTAAGACACATGGAAAAGAGGGCTCCTGTCACAGAGATGGTGAGGGGACTGGCTGAGATAAATGCCAATTCCTTATTGACAACTCAGCTCTAACACTCAGCATCCTCTCCATGATAACCTCCCCAGATTCTTTTTCACACACACCCTCCCAACAAATGAAACTTCTAGCGATTCTACATATGGTCCCACACTTCCCAATCTTCCTAAACCTTTGTTTATGCTGTCTCTAGCTACATCCACGAAGGCCAGTTTAAATGCCACCTCTCCATGACACTTTTGCAGCTACCTCCAACTAGGTCTTTCTGTCACTACCCACTTCAGCATAGACTCATAGTTTTACTTTCTCCAGCAATTTTTTCTTCCAGAACTAAAAGGAACATTAATGGGCATCTGCTCCAAATAGCTGTGATCCTGTTCCCTTGCTGTCTCCTTGTCTTGAACTCCCTTGCTGGACAAATCCACAAGCTCTTCTTTCCATTGCATGTTTTTCTCTGTTAGGGAGACTCCAACATCCCTATCTCAAATATGTGTCCCTGAGCCTTGCAATTCAAAGGCATTGGCAGTGCCCACACCTGACTCTCCCACCAGAGGCAACCCTACATTTGGTCAGATGAGCCCCCTCTGCATCTCTGCTTGTGTTCCCCAATCCTTCCTCTCTGTGTAGACTCAGGTCATTCTCCTAACCATTTACCCCTCTCCTCTCTGCTAAAAAAAAAAAAAATGTGTTACACTTCCCTGCAGAAAGACTTTCACTAAAAGAACTGCTCTTTTTATTTAAAATTTCTTGATTACTTAGCCAGACAGAAATCAAATGCCTGGCTCTATGTCAATAGAGAATTGTTTTCAAGCTGTTCTGAATTTTGACCTCTTCTCTCCCTATTGGAAACATGACCCCTCCCCCTCATATTCCTTTTGCCCACTCCCACCCACTCAATGTATCAAGTACACAGGAGACAAAAAACACTGTTGATATTGATTAAACAAGTTATGTCTTATCTGTGGCCATTTTATCAAACAATAGCCCAAACTGTGTTTTGTGCTGAGAAGTAAAACGAGATAATTTTTAAAAGATGTGTTGGAAAGGGGGAGACCAAAAGGAAAAATGAATATTAGCAGTGAGACAAAGAGGTAATAAAACCCTTAACAGGATGATTGCTTTAATTGGAGCAGAAAGATACGAACACTGGAGATGTGCTCATTTAACACCAAGAAGATGAATTAGAAAAGCCGCCCCAAATATTTTTTTCCTGAATGATGTATTATGTGATGAAAAGCTTGTAAGACGTTACGGTTGTACCTTTGACATATGATTTAACCCATTGGTGGGATGTCTGGATGTCTTGGTTTGCCCCTACCTCTGGCTTTTAGTAAGAAGTTTCTGAAATGAGAGAAGAACAGAGCCTTGTAAGGGTTTGATGTGGAGGATGAAGTCTTTCTACAGATTTATGCTAAGAATTTATAGTAGCTTAAGAAGAATTGCAAAAGTGAACAGCACAATATGAAAGTTATTCCTTAGAGACAGATCACTCTGAAGTCTGGCTCCAACTGGTCTTCCTACTTAAACTTTCAGGCCAAATGATGGCAGATGAATATATTGCTAGAAATTGGAGATGTGGCACTTCACTTTTCCAAATGTTCCAGAAAGGTAACTTTTACTGCAGGAAAATCTTCACTACAAAGCAAAACTAAGCCATGGTGTAGATGTCCCCTCGGCCCAGGTAGAGGAAGGTGGCAGTGCTACCCAGGCCAGCCAAAGGTTCTGCAAAGGGAGCTTCTGAACATTCTGACACAGTCCCAGTGAATTCAGATCACAGGTGGAGAAACACGGTACTTTCCCATGCCCTCTGAGTCCTGTTAACCCATAAAACCCATGGGTGCACTCTTCAAAAGCATTTAGTATTACTGATGAAGCTACCAGCTTGCACCTCACTATCTTTCCCAGTAAAAATATTTTTTAACTGTTTTTTAATTTAGCAGAACAAAAAATATGATTCCTTTACTTGAGGGCCATGCTGTTAGTCCAAAAAAAAAAAAAAAAAGGTTCATGACCTCAATGTTTTTCTGCTGTGCTTGCATAAAGCCAGTCCAGAAACATCTTGTATTTGGCGAGTTTATTGCATTTCCTATCTTTCTTTTCCATCTAGATCATTCTTGAAACATCTAAGCAAGAGTAGGCTCAGCCAATACTCATAAACCTCACCCTCTTCTGTCTTCTGGGTCAGAACGACCCAGTCTTGGGGTAACCACTCTGGCTGTATCCTCTATGATACTTGAACGCCCACCTAAAATTGACTCACTCCACATAGCGTCTTCCTTCAGATTACTGATAACAACGGCATGTGTGTAGGAGACCATCAAAAGCCAAAGTGCAACAGAAGAAAGCATAGAATCTGCTTCCTTTTAAGACATCAGACCCACCCCACAGTCTAGATCCAAACTAGCTGTGAAATACTTTCTGACTGGGGCCTCCATGGAGACGCAAGGGGTTGAGTTGCAGCACTATGAATCTGGGTGACCCACATGGCATGGCAGACCTCTCCTGTCTTGCCCACTGCTCCCTCAGCAGTGTATTTCAGTCAATCTGCTTGTTCTGTCTCTGGTGAATCCTCTCACCCCCCACAACTCTGGCCTGTACCCCAGTTCTTGTATGCATAAATAATCTTTGAAAAAAAATATTTTCTGACTGCCACCCTATTCTCAAAAATACCTTGCTATTTCTTTGCTGAGTTTAACATGAATTTAGTAGGCCTTTGAATTCCACCTGCAGCAATTAGCCTGTGTTCTCTTTTACATCCATGAAACAATTTATAAAACAATTCCACCATCTATTTCCATATCTCAATTTTATCCTCACATGATTTAAGACACCTTGTTGTCGCCTTGCTCCTGATCCTAGAATGATCACAGCAGATTTAAATGCTAGGTTATTTCTTTCTTTTCATGGTATCTCTTCCCAGTCATTTGCTGAATTCATAGCCTGTCTTTCCTTCCTGGATTGTTCCTTTACGGAGATGTATATAGATTAAATAGTAGCTCTCCTCGAAAGATCAAAACTAGGACTAACAGACTATCCAGCAATCCCACCTCCATGTATATATTCAAAGGAAATGAAAACATGATATTAAAAAGATATCTCTACCCTCATGTTCATTGCAACATTCCTCACAATAACCAAGACTTGGAAATAAGTACAGCTTGTCAGTGGATAAACATGGAAAACATGGCATGCTTGTGCATATATATGCATGTATGCATTTGTGTGTATGTACATGAACAGCGGAATATTATTCAGCCATGAGAGGAAAGGAACTACTAACATTTGCAAGAACATATGAAACTTTACGTCATTGTGCTAAGTGTATAAAATCATTTGCACATGGAAGCTAAACAAATTGAATTCATGGAAACAGAAACGAAAATAGGGAATAGAGGGATGGAAAGATGTTGATGACGGTACAAACTTCCAGGTAAAGGTGAATCAGGTGAGCTAATGTGTGACTAGGTGACTACACTTAATAATACTGTGTTGCAGACTGGAAAGTAGCTAAGAGAGTAGATCTTAAATGTTCTCACTACAAAAAGAAAATGGCAATTTCTGTAACGTGGTGAAGATGTTACCTGAAGCTACCGTGGTAATTATTTTGCCCTATATAAATGTATCAAATCAACACCTTCTCTACCTTAATCCTACAAAATAGTATGTGTCAATTCAATTTCAATAAGCTTTGAAAACTGTTTTAAAATAATCATCAGGCTTGGTCGGAATGCAAAGAGCCTGACTCAGGTTTTCCCACAAATCTGAGAAATGAATTTAGAGAGTTCTATTATTCATTGACAGTTGTCTTTGAAATAAAAGACAAGTGAAGAGAGAGCAGATGTTCTGGTCCCCCTAACAAAGTTGATCTCTGAGTCAGCTGTGGAACCAGATGGACCCACAGGATGGCGGGCACAACACAAGAAGGCAATCGAAAACTTTCACCCCAAGAATTGACAAACTGGGTGTTTCCTTTAAGAAAAATATTTTTTGCTTTGAAGTATGTGTTTCAACAGCTTGTGGGACACTACAGCTCAGACCAGGAATCCAACCTTACACAAGGGAAAGAGAAGATAAATTCGAGGTCACAATATTCTACTGATCAAGTATGAAATCCTCTACAACACATTAGCTTCTCAATGCACTTCAGACTGAAAATTAAAATGGCAAGCTGCAAACTCCAAAAGATTGAACAGAGGGAAAAGCAAGTTAGCTTATTCAAAACCCTTTCTTATTAACACTAATAACAATTAATTAGAAACATTTATTCTGATTTATGGACACCTGCTTAGCATCAACAACACAGACCCACCCCTCCAATTATTTAATGATACAATGGCACATTCATTTTGCTTAGAGGAGTCAAGGCTTTTCTAATTTCCTGTATAGCCACCTTCAGCTCTGTGTAGATCTTCCTATTTTAAATTACCAGCAGGCCTCAAACATATTGCCTGGTTTTGAAAATAGCAGGAGGTCTTTTTGAAGTTTCTGAAATGCATACACATGCACGCACGCATGTGCATGTTTACACACACACACACACACACACACACAGCCTACCCGATCTGTGGACAATGTGATAGGAACTCTTTTGTGAAAAAGTTTTCCAAGGACTTACTATCACTCAGATGTACAAAACTTCTATTTCACGCTTACTTTAATGATCCATCACAATTAGATGTACTTCTTATTTATAACACTGTTTTTGCAACAACAAAGAAATGTGGGATAAATGATGACTAAAATGACTTTAGAAGTCAGCATAGGACATTATTTTTTGCGATTAGTCCTTTCCAATGTCAAGTACAAAATTTAAATTAACAAGCACTTCCCTTATTGGAATGACTTCAGCACTTTTGCTGCCTTCCATTGATTTCTATTTACTTTGGCAGCGACAGTCAAGCAGCACATATTTCTGTGCCTAAGGAAGCAACCTAAGACTTCAAGAGGGTATATAGATGTGAATGTCATGATGAAATGTTGCTGAAAGGTTATTCTAAAAATTAACATAATACAGGAGGAACACTACTTATGTAGAGTTCCTGCAGGCCTTACCTTCCCATTAGCGTAGTGTTGCAGTAGTCTCCAGGTTGTATTTCTCATATTAACAACTGGCCTATAGTACTTTAACCTACTCATAAATATGATGACAAAGCAGCTTTAAAACCAAACAGCTTACCTGCAAATATGTCAAATGCCAGCTATTCCTGACCGAGATAACCTTGACTCCACACTAGTTCATGGGGAAGAAACTGATGCTCCTGTTATGTCACAAAGTTACAGGGGGTGATTGCTGTGCATAAGGGAAATGCCAAAAATAAATACCGGTATGCGGGCTAAGTTGGCTTTGAAAAAGTATAAAACAAACCTGTAGAAGGATCAAAACTGGACTCATCCCTCAGGTTTTTTGTTGTTGTTTTTTTTAACATTTAGCCTCAGGTTCTTAGAGTTGGAAAAGTAAAGGAACAGCAATAATCAGAAGATCCTCCCTGTCTTTCTTCTCTCCATCTTGTCACCAGCAATTAAAGTTCAGCCACGCTACTGCATAGCCAACTCATCTACCAAAGGTAGTAGGCAGAAATGCAAGTTTCCACATTCTTCCTCACCCCTGTTGCCTACATGCTAGCATTTCAGACCTTTGCCAATAGTCAGTGACTGCAGTGGCTTTATCAGTAACACAGGAATAAAGAAACAAAGTCCGGCTAAGGTTTTCACAAGTGAGAACAACCCTAGAGAACCACAGAAAGTATTTCCTTGCTTTGCTTTTAAACTAAAAAAGACATTTGAGTCAATGTCCACCTCAGTCCCTCCGTGATGGCAGGAGACAGCCTGTGTAGGAGGAAAAGTGTCCACAGTCCCCTTCCTGAACCACCGCCCTGAGGCCTGGTAGGAGCTGGCAGGGAGGAGGGGCAGGCACATTGGCAGGCAGAAGGCGGCTCATTCCGCCACAAATCAACCAGAGCACCCAGAACAGCAGTACCCCCAGCTTGGGGAGAGGGGCACGTCGGCTCTTTTAATGACCCCAGATAGTCGAGATCTCTGTTTCATGTCTTATCTCAACTACTGGGAAACCAGGCCGGTAAGTCGAAGCAGCTGTACAGCCATGTGCGCAATAACCAAAGATGTGATTCCCACTCAGCAACCCCCACACCCCACACCCCACACCCCACACCCATGCACCACCACCCCCAATCTGGGCCAAATTCATTTCTTTGATGCAGTCTAAACAATATTCCTTTCTAAGAAATTCTTCTACTTACCTTTCAGTGATGCCATGTGCTTATTCTTTACCTCTTTGAACATTGACAAACGATACTCAGGAGGAAAAAAATAGCCAGTCTCCAATGAAAGTGGACAGTTCCTAATGAGGAAGACTCTACAGCAGAAATAGCTCAGTGTCTCCTGCCATTTTGATAGCTGACTTCCTCAGCAACAGCTGAGAGACTAGAGAGCTGCCAGTGGGCTTAATTCAATCAGAGCCTCACCTGCCTCACCTTTACACTCTCTTGGTCATTCAGGAAACCTGTCCTGCCAACATGCCAGGTGCAGGAATACGCCAGGAACAATTTGAAGGGGTCTTGCTTTCTCTTCAGTTTCTATGTCAGGGGCCAATTCATTACTGTGAAGTGGGGCTAGTATGCCAGAAATTGAAATAAAAACTGTAATTTAAATATGACAGTGGTGGTTCTCAGGCCACCCACACAGAGGGCCCTTTCCTTTCACTGGCTAATTTTAAAGAGGCAAAGAGGGCTTTGGTTAAAGAGGAATGTGTAGTCTTCGAAGCCCCAACATGATTTCTACCCAACGCCCTTGGAAGTTTTCCAGATTAAAAAATAAATGTAAATGTGAAACTACCACCTCAGAATGTAAGCAAAGGCTCAGATCCTAGATCCATTTACCAGTTTGTAAGTTGCATTCCTAAAGTTCATGAGGAAGTAATATTTTGGAATTTAGAATGTATTTAGTTTTGGCGTTTAGGTTTTATTTGACAGTCTCTTAGTTAGGCCTCATTGTGTACCAGATACTCTTCTAACCTATTAAAACCTCACTGGAACCCTATGAGAGGGGTGCTGTAATTATCCCCATTTTGGGTTGAGGGAAATAAGCATCGAGAGGATACTAACTTCGGCCTGTGAGAATAGCAACCTGTGCACAGTCCTTTGTAAACTGTCAGAAAAACTCTTTGAAAACTACAGCTTGAACATCCCCATGCCCAAGGCATCCCCTTTTCTGCTCCCTCCAAGAAGTGCTCCTACCTGAACCCTGTGTCCAGAGCAAAATCTGTTCAACGCCAGGTGACAATGCAGATCCTTAGTAAACCCCACCCCCCCACGCCCCGCCACCATAGGGCCCTAAAATCAGAGAACCAGCTGAGTCCACCCACAGCAACCTCCCTGCACATGCCTGGCCAGAGCGGTGAGGTTTGGAAGTAAAGGGAAAGCTCTGGGTTTTTTCCCGGGACTCTAGATACACCGGGTACCCTTGCATGTCAGTGTGATAAATACCATCAGTCAAATTCCAAGCATTTGATGGAGAACTGTCCTTGCAACGTAGGCAACAGGCATTTGCAATCTTGTACCACTAAATTAACCACCCGCAGTTAACAGAACAGAAGGGATGAACACTTGAGACAAAGCTTGTAGGATAAAGCTATTTTCAGGGGTAGCAGAGTAAGTTCTCCAGCATTCAAAATATTCAAGCATCATCAGGCCCAGAGATTGTAGAGGGAACTCAAAGGTCTAGGTGGTTCAGCCAGACCAGTGGTTTCCAAATCTCGATATTCACTGTGGTCTGCTGGGGAGTGGTGGATAATACACATTGCCAGACTCAATGCCATGTGGCCAGATTCATTATGTCTGGAGTGGAACTTAGAGTCTAATTTTCATAAAAGTTGTAGCTATCCAAGTGACCCCTGTGACGGGGAACCTTTGTGCAGGATGACCTGAGTGATGATTTCTTGCTAAGGCTCCGAGCCTCACCCACCACATATTCACAGGTAGAAAAATGCTGGTGGAGATGACCTGTCACTGGGGAATGGGTTTTACCCCACACAGTGTAGCGGTTTACATCTTTGCTGATGTTTCCCCCAAAAGCACGAGGGAATGAATCATTATTGAAACAATTTACTTTCAGTTACTGCATGAATGCCTTCCCATGATGCTCTGATGCTTTGTTTGTCCTCCTATAAAAATTATTTATGACCCAAGTGTGATCTTTTAAATCAGAATACTTATTCCTGAAATCAAAGCTCTAGCATGCTAATGCAAGTAGAAACCGTGATAATTTTTCAAAGCCATGTTGAATATTCAAAAGCTGGAACTGAAGGAAAGGAGTTAACATTAATTAATATTTGAAGCAGTAAAATAAAAGCAACAGTGAAGCTAATTTTGCTGGACAATTAATCATGAGTCTTGCTAATTACACATGGGATTTTGCAAATGATTTTTTTCTCAGGTAGCAAAGTAAAAATGATAATCCACTACCCATCAAAATCATTGGCTTCTCACCAATGTCCCCAGCAAGAGCAATTAGTGGGAACAGCAGAGCCCTAGTAATTGCATGTCAAGAGAGGAGAATGTGAGAATTTTAATTGCTCTAAATAAAGACCACTTGCTCATATGTACACCTGATTGTCCAAAACAACCCTGAAAGCTGGAGCAAGCATGCCACCACTTCCAGGTGCCCGCATAAAAATAACTCTGAGGGAGCAGTATTCTCCCAGCAACCCATGCAGTTTCTGGAAGGAAATATCAATATGCACTCCCATTCTGAACTGCAGTGTCATCACTCGAATATAAGAACGGCCAAAAAAAAAAAAAAAAATCACCCACTTGGGGAAATGTGCATATTCTTTATATTTGCCAAATATTTATTACTGACATTTTTTTGAAGAACTTTAACTATCTACAAGGTGCCAAGGGCTTCAAATTTACTGAATTTTAGGATCACCAATAAAATGTTTTTAACAAGACATCTCAAGAGGGCATAAAATAAAAAATTACCATATTCATGAGTGTAAGCCTCTAAGATTGCAATGCTATAAACTGGATGTTTATAATTTGCTTGTGGCTTTCTTAATTAAAAACTGGTAATTAGAAACTCAAGTACTATTTTTACACTTCATCTTCTACACTTTCCATGCTACTGTTACTTTTCAGTTTAATATATATACACATGGATGCACACAATTGCAAATGATCAATAATATTTAACTGTGTGTCTAAAACCTAAATGATGATGGATACATTTAAATATTGCTTTCCAGGAGATTATTATTCCAATGGCCATGTCGTGGTTTAAACATTTAGTTTAAACAAGACAGCTACCATTTTTTGCTTTCTCAAACATGCATCATTTGCTCTCATTTTTAAGCCAAATTTCTGAGTCACCTTCCAAGTACTACTAGTATCTATTGTCTCTGCTTAGTCTTGCATCTTTAAGTACTCTATATTGAGGTGCTAAACCACCATACAGTTCTTCCTGCTATTAGGTTTGTCGGCTGGGATTAAGCATGAAGCAGTAACCTTAACACCTTATCTCCTTTGCAAGTTCAAAATGGTGCACAGAGTTTACTACAGCAGAACTCCTTAAATGCAACAAGCAGGACATGGAATGGCTGCTTCCTTCATTGAACTGCCAGCAGATCACAGGTGTGCATCTGGCTCCCAGAGGTGATTCAGATAATAACGTTAGGATGGTGATTTAAATGGCTGGAAGCTTTTCCAGGGAAGACAGTCCTCACAGTCCTATCATTTTGCAGATATTGCTCACAAATGGCAAATTATTTACCCAGCATCCTTAAGTGATTGCTTTTGATTTTTATTATGTTTTAAACATAAGCATTTGAAGATGGGTATTTTCTGTCAAGGCCAAACTATTATACCACCCTTAAGTAAGAATGCCTTTTCTGGGATATCATGTGTACATAGCTCATGAGACCTTCATCTAACCCTCCTTTTTTTCAATCACCAATTTGGGGCAAAAAAAAAGAATCTAAGTCAGATAATATTTATTTAGGATTATTTTACCAAGATACAAAGAACATGCTGTCAAATTTTGTAGGAAGATTTAATTTCCCCCAGGGTCCAGAAGAAATGACAAGGAAAAGCCATAATTGTGGCAAGGCCTCTGGGTGGTATGGCATGTCGTTATGTCTCAGGTGGATCTAAAGAATCTGATGTGAATTATAATATGATTGTTTGGAAAATATCTAGTGTTTGCAGATCAATTTCCAAGGACATGCTATTATTCTAAACTTATAAAGTGCAAAATTCTCCAAATGTCTTCCTTGAACTGTACAAGTTCCTGCAGCAGCATCTAGGATGCTCACATACGTGTTTTGTTTCCCTGATTTTCTGGCTTGAACATCCAGGGGCTGCTGATGTGTTATTTATATTACTACTGGCTACTGGGTAGGAGGAAGACATGGAAGCTTTTAGATCAAAATGTGCAAATTCCCAACATTAAGTGTTTTTAAAGGGGGCTTCAGTGATAGGGATATAGGTGTGCCAGAAATTTCCAAGTCAAGTTCACTTCAGAGTGGATTTGGCAGAAGTAATCCAAGATTCTAGCTACCCATTATGGGATTAGAGTAGAACTTGACTTGATCTTTGTCCCATACAGTCCACAAGCCTGTAGCATCTGCAGACATGTTAGTAATTTTTAACACCATGGCTGATATCCATTGTAATAAAACACATCTATTATATTGGCCCTTTGATGGAGTTTATGGTGCCATATCAATTAAATGAGGCAGAGAGTGACAGTGGGCAGACTTCTTATCACCCAACACTGGGAAAGAAATGTGCAGTAAATGAATAAATTTTCTACACACATATCAATTTGGCATCAAAGAAAAGTGTATAAAGACACAAGTAACAAGAAGAAAAAGAAGGAAGATAAGAAAAAGTATGCTGAAGCTGGACAGCCAAGGGTGGGTCACTTACATCTTGGTTTGACACCACAGCAGTTCGTAAACCAGGTCCCCTGAACTCTCTGAAGGATCCCCTTATGAAGGACCCCCTTAGGATCCTAGGAATCTGATACCATGAAGTTCCAGAAATAATGGCCCAAATCATGTTTCCCATCTACATACTTTCCTGGGTTCAGCTCCACAGCTCTTATGAGATCCTCAAAGAAAATCATAAACCAGGTAAGCATAAAAACTACTGAATTAAACAATTGTTCAGTCCTCTGTCAGTGCTAGTTTTTCATAATAAGGGACAGTTTGATAATCCAAATGAAGGCTGGTCCAAATGACTCTCCCAGGTCAGAAAAAAAAAAAAAAAAAGACCCAGAACTTAAAAATTATATTTTATTTCTGGAGTTTAATGTGACAGGCATGCACCTAGAAATCTGAGATCCCTCAGCAAATATGTGTCACGGTTTCACTTTAATCTTTGTTGTCCAACCTTTTTTGGATGATGAAGTATATAACTGAGTGTTAGTACTCACCCTAAAGGAAGAAAAAAAGAGGAGGTGACCTCTTTACTGCATTGTTGCCACACCCACTTGAATTTCTCCATGGCCTGAGTAGTAACAGATCTTTTCACAAAGGAATAGACAGCGAGTTTATTTCAAGGAAAAAAATGTGCTAATTTTTCCTACATTAGCCTTGAGTCATTTTGATATTTTTCATATAAAACATTCAATTAATCATAAGACATTTGTCCTGTGCCATTACACTGTCAATCACTTTAAAATACATAGACCATAATTAGATAATTATTGGTTATTAAAATGTGAATGCTTACCTTTTTTCCCAAATCATATTTATTAGGTAAAGTTGCTTTACATCATATCCGCTTTGGGGGATTATATCAAATAAGCTAAAACCTCTACACATATGCAAATTTTCACACCATGTCCATCACTAGTGCCCCAGTAATCTTCCACTGGGTCACCTGCATCCCCACCCCCTCCCTGCCACACTCTCCTCTGGTTGCCTCAATTTTGCAGTCAGACATGAAGGGTTTGTTATTGGTTTGATTTTGAGTTGATGATAACACCAACAAGGTTAGTGAATTGGGTTGAAGTTAATTATACTTTTATTATGACAACACTGCAAATTTGGTTTGTCAAATTGGTTGCTGGAAATGAGCCATTACAGTGTGACCCCCACACTGGACAGTCTTCAGCCTGACCAAGACTTTACTGTGTTTGTTAAAAAAAGAAAGGTAAAAGGAAATTCAAGAAGTGATTGAAATTAACAGGCAGCCTGGGATTAGCTAGAACTAACCCTTTAGGCAAATGAAGGTGCCTACCACGGATTATTTGAAACAGAGTTTTGTGAGTGTTTGCTAGGCTATGATAATAGTGGAATTTGAAGGGAAAACCAAAGCAGCCAGAGAGAAACAAGTTATTAAATAAACCTCCAGGATTCTTAAGTGGTAAGTTCTCTCTTTTTTTAAAGATTGTAAAGATTCAGTTATTTATGCATACAAGAACTGGGGTACAGGCCAGAGGTAGGGGGTAGCATGAGATGATTCCCCAGAGACAGAATGGGAAACAGAACAGACAGACTGACTGAAATACACTGCTGAGGGGAGCAGCGGGCAAGACAGGAGAGGTCTGCAGCACCATGTGGGTTAGCTTCCCTGGCTGGGATCCAACTCATGCTACAGTGACTCCAATAGCCTCATGGTGCTGTGATTTAATCCCTTGTGCCACCAGGGTGGCCCCAGGTTTTCATTTTTTTAATGTTAACATGGGTGTATCAATTTCTTGAATTGTATATTAAAGTGACCCAAAAGGTCCTCTTTATTACCACTCTGAGTAAATTACTAAAATAGTAAAGAAAATACTGCTCTCAGATTGATAACTTAAATAGCTTCTCAGGACAAGGGTACAATGAGAAGTTCTGATGGGGAAGGCCAACAAGCAGACCTTGGAAAGACACAGTGGCAGCGAGCAACAATGGCTGCCCCTCTCTCATGCTCACAGCTCTGGGTTGAATACAGTATTTGGTTTGATTTTCAACAAGAACACTTGGGAATTGCAGGGAGGAACTGCCATTTAGTACATGGTTTACTGAGCTGAGCCCATGGGGTCTAGTATGCCCAGCATGGAAGTAGGCACAAAATGACATTTTCTTGTGCAAAACTTCACATGCTGACCCAAAGAAAATAAGACTAGTAGGCATTTATTCAAACAGATGATCTCCAGGAGAAGTTTCCAGCAGGGAGTCAACTACGTTCTGGGGCTAAGGCAAAAGCAGCCTCTCTATCAGTGACTAGGGAGTGGCATGCCCAAGAGCTGCCAGAGGCTGGGGAGTGAAGAGGGTGGAGAGTGGGGAACAGGTGTAGGCACCTCCCAAGGGAGCTGGCCCTGCTTACCACTCCCTCAGCTCCCCGAACAGATGACTTTCCAAGTACAGTGAGCAAATTAAAAACAAACATAGATAGTCCAAATACCTTTGGAGTCTCTAGTCCCTGCATTTAAATAAAACACCGTGTTAATAACCTCAGGGAGTGATAGGGAAGAAAGGAACATCAACACTCACACAGTTTGAACAAAGTAGGGAGAATACAGATGACCAGCATTCTTTGTCTCTTTGGTTCCAAAGGCAACATCTTTACAAATCCAAGAAACCTCTTCATTAAATTATCACTTCCCAGTCATTATTCAACCTCCTCTTTCTGGTCCTTGAACAAAACATTGAACAATCTCCAATTCTATGGGTTCATTTTAAGTTTCTTTATTATGTCCATTGTTTGCTTGGTTTTATCCAGATATTTAAAACAAAACTGTCTACTACCTGGCATCCTCTTCTATCTATGAGTCTACTGGTGTTTCATGATAATGACACTAAAGTAGAGTAAGAGTCTGTAGAACCTTATTAGACATTCAATCAAGAACGAATTATTGGAGATATCACCTTAATTTAGGCAGGTTTTACAACTGGAAAATTATCTCAGTATTGTATATACATTTTTTTGGCTTTTTGGTTTTTTCAGAAAACACATGAAATTAACAAAAATTGAACTTTTCAGCAAAATGGTAAAGGTCCATCTGGCCAATCTGGTAGATTTTATTTGGAATCCTGTTTCTGTTTCCTATTAGCTATGTGACCTTGAGCAGGTGATTCTCTAGGTTTCCTCGTCTGAAAATGGGATTACACTAATCCCTGCCCTACTGGATTGTCCTGAGGGTGTCAGATCACCTAGTAGAACACTTAATATGAAGACAGGTACAGATACTCTAAGAACAGCTATCTATTATTTCAGGCTTACACTGACTATTATGGTAAGGTGAGAAAACATCTAATCATGCATGTAATTTTCAAGAATCTAAGCAAAAAAATTCGCAAATATACTTCAACAAGCAGTGTCACTCTAAAACTTCCATCAAAAAAAAAAAAAAAAAAAAAAAAGCTAGAAATAAAGAAATGCCCAACCTCAACCCTTAAAAATCAATGCTTATTCTAAGCAAGAGGATAGAGTTCTCTCTTTATACAGTGCTAACGAAAGTGGTGTTCCATATAACCGAATGTTTTGTGATGAATTAAAATAAAGGAAATGCCCATCTCCAATTCACCCAGCATTGCCAAAGTTATTGCAGCATTTGGGGAGGAAAGCATGTGTGAAGCAGAGGGCGCAGGACAAGCTATGGATTCAGCCCAATGCGTCACTTGGAGAAAACACAACTACAGAGAGACCTTTTCCCCAACTGGCTTCAGGCTGTTCAGGGAGCAGAAATGCAAGAACCACTGTCACTGTAGCTTTTCACTATCTTGTTTATTTACCCATCAAGAACCATAAGGACCTTTACTGCATAAAATGCCAAGTGCAGTGGTAATTGACATCAAACGATCCATGTCTACCAACAAATAAAAGACTAAAGTAATAAACATAGAGAGATGAGTGTTTAATGACCTTCAACAAATTTTTATTGTAAGATCCATAACAGTTAACTATATACACTGACATCTCTGGCCTGGAGCAGTCTCCATTTTCAAAGTTAAAGGAAGAGACCCAAATTCTGTCTTACTACAACGGCTCATGAAAACTGGTTTTAGTCTAACAGCCTGAAATGAGCTTGCCAAAATTGCCAGGCCCCTGAGACTTCCGCCACATCCTTATAACTAGAATTTTCCATATTGAGTTATGACCTTCATACCTACCCCAACACACATTCCTTTAACTCTTTCCATCAGTGGATAACACACTGCAGTCAGCAAATAGCTTTCAACCATTTCTTCCCCAAACCAAGACATCTGATGAAGTCTAATAAGTAGCATCAATAAAGATGCTCTTGGATTTTCCTGGTCCCCAACCACCTGCCTTAATGTAGTCTTACAAACAACTGGCCATAACCTGGGTTGATAGGTCATTTACAGTGTCAAGAGACAAGCTCAGACTCTCCTCCTACAGAAACTTTAATTTGTAAACAATATAAATGAAAACAGGAGAAAACAATTGTCCCTCTGCTGAATATCTCAGGTTATGACATAATCACAGCATACTAATTTTTTTTCCTTTTAGGCCCATTGCTTAGTTTTCTTCAGGTTACTGTAAGGTTTCATTTAAGTCCATGAACCATGGGCCAAGATTTACTTTCATGGCTGGGCTCGCAACTCTCCACTCAGGGACAGGGAAGCAGCTTTAAGAACTCACCCAGACCCTCAGAGCCACTGTGATCCTAAAGTAAGGAGGCTATTTCTTCCCCTTCTTCTGATGACCAATAGTCAATAGCCAATCTCAGTCCAAGACAGTTCCACTGTAACACAATGTCCCTGGGAGTTCTGAGAAAATAGGTTATTTTTTCATTCCTTTTTTCAGAATCACCCTGGAGCATCTAGTGAGTGCTCAATCAATGTTTACAAAATTCAGGTCTATGATAGCTGTTTGGAAGACTAAATAGAAAAGTGGTGACAGTTTTCACTGTCTTCAAGGTTTCTAAAATACTAGTTAGGTTAGTAGGTTAGTTTCAAAAATAAGGATTTCAGTGGTTATGAATTCAATAGATAATGCCAATGAAGACATATTAAGGAAGTATCCATTTAAAGCATCGCCATAGCCCCCAAATCGCTAGGATCACATTTTCAGTAATGTGGGCTTTGGGCTTTTCTTGTAGTTGACAAGCTTCTGTAATTCAAACGATCTCTCCAAAATTACATAAAATGTAGGTAAGAGCTCAGAGTCATGGATATCCATTCTTTTGTCTTCCCAGAACAAAATACTTCTCTAGGAAATGCTCCTTTGAAAGATTTACTTATTTTTACATACAAGAACCAGGGTACAGACCAGAGGTGTAAGGGGTGAGGAGATTCACCAGAGACAGAGTCAGGTACTGAACAGGCCGATCAACTGAAACACACTGCTGAGGGCAGCAGCAGGCGAGGTAGGAGAGGTCTGCCGTGCCGTGTGGGTCAGCCCCCTGGGTGACATCAGGGATGAAATTCGTGCTGCAGTGGCTGTGGTTTGCCTCATAGTGCGTTGCTTAACCCACTGCGTCACCAGGGAGAGCTGGAAATGCTCCTTTTAATACATGTTTTAAAAGCCATGGCCAAATTCTAGTAGCTCTTATGTCCACTTAACATGATTTAGGGCCAGCCGCGCCTCCAAATTTGGACTTACCATTGAGCTAATCTCTTTGACCATTATGACTAGTCCAGGGAATGCTACTTAACTTAAACAGGTCATTTCTAGGTTAGTTTTATCTTGAGATAATAGACCATGTTTTGTGCCTTTGCCTCTCTGGCAGTAAAAAATGGAATTCTAATAGTTGCTGGTTAACATTCCCCAACCATGAAAAGAAACTGGTCTTTAGCAAAAGAGATGATAGTGGCATGCAGAATGAAATAGAGTGCAAAAAAGAATATATTGGGGGGTGCAGGTGGAACCCAGTTCTGGCTCCAGTTGTCTTCCTCCCTGTAATCTGGTTATATTATATTCCCACCATGCAACTATAATAGACATAAACTCAAGAGTATAGATAATAATAAACTAATTAAGAAGATATAAGTTGTTTGCATGTGTATTACCTTTTTTCTTAATACAACGTATTTATTTGCAAATACATAATTTAATTTTTAATGATGTCTCTCTGTTTAACACCCAATTTGCAAAATTTTTGACAATTTAACCATCAATCTGGTAAGAGATAAATGGTGCAAACACACCCCTAGAGCACAATAAACTTGCTAAGTTGAAGGGTTTTTTTATACCAGAGTTTTGAATTTTTCTATAGTTAGATCTACCAAAATTTTGCGGTTTTAGCCTTTTGTATTACATTAAGAAGGTCTCTTCCTATTCAAAGATTATTAAAATATTCATATTTTATTTCTACATTTTCACCTTTCCTTTTGTTGTTTTTAAATACTTTATTTTTCTGAGTAAAAAAATAACATAGATGTCATAAAGGTATAACACAGTAAATAAAAATCACCAGGATACTGCCAGCCAGAGACAGATATTGTGAACATTTTAAAGTGTATATTTACAGCCTTGTCTTTTTGTCCCAAGTATACAGGTATGCTTAAAATTGAAATTACTTGTTAGATGCACTGTATATTCAGTTTTTCTATTAATATGCCATGACTATGTCTATTAAGGACTATTCCTTAGAACTATTTTAATATCTGCAAAATGTTCAATAAAATTTATCTAAATGCAAAGCTTAAATTTTTTCCTATTGCTGAATATCTACCTAGGTTTAATGTCTTACTGTCTTAAATCATGAATGTTTGAGTATATTTCTGACTTGTTCCTGACAAATAATTCCAAAATTTAATCATTGGATAAAAATCAAATTCATTCTTGTTACAGATTCCCAATTTGCTCCCATAAGTAATGCACAAACTTATGTTTATATCAGTAATTTTTTTGGTGTGTTAAACATATTCAACAATAGGTGGCCACCTAATTAAAAATATTTGCCATTACAATAGTCTTTAAAAAATGATCCTATTACTTAAATTTAAAAGTCTTGGGTTAAGAGATATAATTTTAATTAAATTCATACAAAAACTGTACATTATCCATGTATAATAATGAATAAGTGGAATAAGTATACACTAGTAAAAACTTCACCCCCATCGATGCCAGAACCTATCCCTCACTTCTAAAATTTCCACCCAGCCTCACTATCTTCTCCTACACTACTCCTCATCATGGTGATATTCAGAACACTTCAGATCTACCCTCTTAGCAAAATTTTACTTCTTAATTTATTATTAACTACAGGACTCTGCTATCAGTAGATCACTAGGACTTCATCTAATACAAACAAAATTTTGTATTATTGTTTTATTTCATTTTTTAGCTTTTATGTTTTACCATAACAAAGTAAAAATTGAATAAAAAAAACTTTAATTTATCCAAAATTTATTTATGTCCAAAGTATGAGTTAAGGACATACTTTTCCCCAAAAAATGTTAACCTGTTTTCGTAATACCTTATATTTGAATAAACCATCCTTCTACTTTACCTTTATGATATGCTAAATTGTAATGACTACCTAAATCTGTTCTGTAGATTTCTATTCTGGCCCATTGATTTATCTCTGATTTTTATAGCTGGAATCATACTGTTCTGATTAGTGAATCTTTAAAATACATTTTATCTCCTTTATAGCATCTCTCCTGCTACTCTTTCAAATTTTTTTTCTGGGCTATTTTTGTATATTATTATTCCAAATGAATTACATAATCATTTTTGACAGGTTTCAAAAAAAAAATTAGGATTTTGATAGCACTTGTATTAAATTTTTTACTCCCTCATAATAGTGAATCCTTCCAAGTTCATGGCATTTATATCTACAGCAATCTGCCATTTATTCACGTCCTCTTTTATGTCTTATAGTCAAGGTTTATTTATATATTTTTTAATTTAGGCTTTATACTTTTCTTATTCTTTATTTTTATAAATTTTCTATGTTGTTACTATCGATAGTGGAATTTCTCATTTTATTCACTCAGAAAGTTTTAGTCAAAAATAAAAAAGGATTTTAAAGGCAATAATTTTGTTTTCTATGTGTATATACAACTGGTCACTTTTCTGGCTCTTTCACAGATTCTAAAAGTCTTTTATTTGATTATCTGCAGATAAAAGTATTTTGCTTTGTCTTCAATATTTACACCACTTATTTTCTTTCCTTGTCTAATTGCATTGTCTGGACTGCCAAAGCATATTGAATAATAATAGTAAAAGTGAACATCCTTGCTTTGTTTCTTCATTTTATGCAAATGCTTTAGTTTTCATCTTTGTAGACACTTTTCATTATTTGTAAATGGTATCATTCTAATCCTATATAACTGAAGAATTTTATTAAGATTGAATAATGATTTTTATCAAATACTTTTCTGCCTTATGAGATTTTTCCTTTCATTTTTTTAAACAAATTTTCTAATGACCTATTTCTATTTCCATAGAAAATATACCAGACTTTTAAACTGTTGTATTAATACTGAATTTAATTTAGTATGATAACATTCATAGAGTAAGAACAAAAAATATTGATTTACTGATATATTCAAAAATGAAAATCACTGATCTTCTATGTCATTAAGAAATGAAATAGCCATAATTCTTTTGTCTCTTAGGATAATGAAGAAAATAAGGATCCCAGTTAATGAGCTCCAGAAGTGATAAGTGGCAAGGATAACATTTTCTGGGTATTAGGACCTTAATTCCTGGGAGAAGGTGACTTCTGGCTTCTAAGTAGATTTTTATGCCCCTTGACTTGATAAATGTTAAAGGGAATTGCTAAGTTAACATCTGAAGAAAAAAAACCCACAAACCAGACCTGCTGTGAGGACGCTTAGGAGATAGCACTCTGTGAGAAAGTCTAACTGGGATATAACATTACTAACGAAAATTTCCTGTGTCAGTGGAAAACTTCCTGGGATCTGTCATATGCCCTTTTTGTACTCCATCGATGGTGAGTGTCTTCCTTACTATTTCAGTATAATAGCTATGGCATCAGAGCCTAGAAAAGGGACCACCTCTTCCTCTTCCAAGCCCCCTACTTCCAGGTAGAACTAAAATGAATAGCAATACTTTCATGTTGAAAATCTGTTTAAAAAAAGAAAAGAGAGATGGCCCTGTATGACAATTTCCAGCTTTTCACAGTCCTCTTGGTCACAAAAGTCTTCCTAACTTATAACCTCAATTCCTCATACTCTCTAGCTCTTGTAATTAGTATTTTAATTTCTTTTGTCAAAATTCTCCTAAAAGAGTTCTTCCCCTTCCAGGCAGCCTACCTTATTGCAGAATGAGAAACTACTACCCAAAATCCAGCTCTGCCAGTTTCCATTCCCTCAACTAGGCTTGATTGAGCACCTGCTATCTACCAAGTACCAAAGCAAATGTTAGAAGGAAGTGGAAAGGAGATGATAAGGAAACCTTTCAAATAAAGATGACTCATACTGGTTACTGCCCCCAAGAAGTTTGTATGGATTACCTGAGAGGAAAATACTAGAAATAAAAGATTATTCCCTAAGGGTACATTCCATGGATTGTGATTTCAAAATGAGAATTTTATGTATAGAAAAATGTTACCTTTAAACACAAAACAAAGCATTTTACTCTATTGGTGGTTCATTTTCTAAGAAAATAAAGGTGATTTATGTTTGTTATCTCAATATTTACACATCCGCTCACACCAACAGTCTCCTTCTCTTCACACACACATAAGGCTGTTTGTAACTTCAAAGGGAGTTTGGTGCTTGAGAGAGACCCAGGGAGACTGAAAGGGACACACACAGCTATTAATCTCAGAACACCTCTCTGAGATCTCTTTAAGCAAACCCTTAAAGACAGAGGATATAGACTCAACAATTAAATAACTTTCTCAGAATCAAAATGGTTGCTGGGAGTTGAGCATGGTGGTACAGTGCTTTGAAGTCAACTCTTGGAATTTGTTTTTTTTTTTTTTTTAAAGATTTATTTATTTATGCATACAAGCACTGGGGTACAGGCTGGAGGTATGGGGGTGGTGAAAGGATTCACCACAGACAGAGCGGGGAGCAGATCAGGCAGACTGACACAAGTACACCGGCAAGGGCAGCAGCGGGCAAGGCAGGAGAGGGCGAGGCAGGAGAGGGCGGCTGCGCCATGTGGACCCCTCCCTGGCCGGAGGCAGGGCTCGAACTCGTGCTGCAGTGGCTGTGGTTTGCTTCATAGCGCGCTGCTTAACCCGCTGCGCCACCAGGGAGGCCCAACTCTTGGAATTTGAATCCTTGCCCCAACCCAGATCACCAGCATAACCTCAGGAAAATTAACCTCTCTATGGTTCCTTCTCTGGAAAGATGAGGATAAAAATAACACCTACCATATAAGGTTCTTTGCAGACTAAGTGAATCAATACGTGCAACATGTTAGAATAAAGCTTTGCACATGTTAACCATTCATAAGTGCCTGTAAATATCGCTCTGGCACCAACACACAGGCCAGGAGCATATACGTTTAATGCGGCAAACAGCCAGCCATCACTTCAACAGCACTTAGACAAGACTGCAGCAGCCCAGCCATTAAAACTTTAAGACAGAAATCAACCCTAACCCATCCCACAAAATCAAATTTTCTTTTACCTGAAACTACACATTTCCATTGCTGTGGTTTTTGGGTTTTATTTTTAATGGCAGGAACACATATACGACACAGAGTCTAAGAAGGTTTGTTTTGTTCCAGGAAGATTACCTGACTCTTCTTAAGAAATACTGAATACAAATTCTGAGGGAGGAAAAAATATCTCATACTTATGGTCAAGCTGTAAAATTTTTTTTTACCTAAATCAAAATTGTCAGGTCATTCTTCAATTTCAGTTAGTTTTATGCTGTGTGTTAATATGTGGTCATGGTTATAACCTATATTTCAGAAATACCCATACTTAAAACAAAATTGGATATTAAAAACCTAGGTCTGTAAAATATTACTTCTCATTCCAAACAGACAAGTAGTCAGTATATAGGAATTTGTATTATAAGTTTACTGCAATATAATAGAAATAAATATAATTTAAAATTTTCAAAATATACCACCTTCCATCCCTAGCCCCACATTAAACTCTATTAACTAGAGGCAATTCTCATAGCCATAAACAGAATCCAGAATCCAGTCTCTGTTTGAACCATATACCTTGACCTTTGATAGGGTTATATACAGGCACATACATACTGGTCCCACACTAATTGAACTCAACCAAGGAACTCAGGTCCTTGTTCAACAGCCTCTACTAATATCAGACAACTTACGAATTTGAGCAACTTTCCCAAAGTTGCACTCTGAGTTTTCACATTAAACCTGTGCGTTTGCACCCTTCAACACATATCAAGCAACATTAGCCATTACTACTATAGGATACAATGACACATACCCAATTCATGATACACTAGGTATTGGTGTTATTAATAAAGACTACAGAAATGATATTATTTATATTTTGAATTTGCTTACATGGAGGAAAGTCTTTGAAATATCTGCCCTAACTCCAATGAGTCCCCTTGTCTGGGAGCTGTCTGCCTTATCCTCCAAGGGAAACCTCAGCTGCTATGTTTAGACTATGCCATCTCCTTTCAGAACAAGGGAGAACGCTGATCCAGATTAAACCAATCACATTTTCTTTCCTGAGAATTTGGGATTGATTCAGTCCCTTGGTCTGATGGGAAGAGAGATGAGCAGAAGACATGGCAAGTTGCCTTTCTGGGATCTCCTTGACAGGATTGCAAATAGCATAAAGAGAAGTGGAAACCCAATGTGGGGGCTTAAGGAGTCGAACTGTGTATTGTCAGCAGAGTCCAGAATAACATGGCCTTGTTAAAAACGACAGTAGTCTTCTTGCAGCAAACAGTGGCCTGCAAGATGTCACAAGAATCAACTGTCCTTGGGAGGCAGCTGAAAACTGAGGGCGGCTGTGGGCAGGAGGGGGTGTAGCCTTCTCCGTGGGAGGAGGACTTCGCTGCATCCTTCACCTCTGGTCCCATGCCTGGCACTACCTTCTGCCCTGGCCAGGTATTAGTCCACACACCCTTCAGTTTGAGATGCTCTCTTAGATCCTCCGAGGCTTAAAAACAAACAACTTAATTGGGGTGTAAGTCTGTAACTTGGGTAAAGGAATACCATTGAGAGATCTGTACCCCTTAACAGTTTCACTATGCAAATTTATCATTAGGTCTTTATCTGAAAACAATGAGAAAAGGTAGCCCTCATTTTCATATTTAGCAAATAAAACCATTATTAGACCAGTAAATACAGAAATGAAAATTATAACTCATTTCTCCTCATTTCCTTTCTTTTTATTTCTACTTTACTGTGATATTTTTCCATCTTTAGACCCTCTGGACTAATAATAGACTCTTTTACTAATATAATTAAGATGTGCTACTCTAATAAAATGCCCTATGCTAATCAGTAAAACTGTATCAAAACTGATTCAAATGTTTTTGTACATGATTAGAAATGGCTACATTCTGCATCTCTCCCCCGCCCCTCACACACACACACACACACACACACACACACACAGAGCAGCCTTTCTGACTAGGACACCTTTGTGAAAGGTTGTCGAGTTGTGGGCTGTTGATTGACAGATCCCTCCAGAACCTAGCAACAGCTGACTCATTCTCCTTTTCCACTGGCCAAGCCCTGCTGTCAGAGGAAAGATGGCCAGCAGTGAGAAAAGAACTGCTCCAGGAAAGGGTATATGTGCAAGGGGCAGCTGTTTCCCTTCTCTCTCAGGATGTCCAGGTGCCATTACTAAATTTCCTGTATGCAGGGCCCTGGAAAAGTTCACTGACCTCAGGCAATAACTGGGGGTGTGTGGGGGGGGCACTTTTTCTTCTCAAACTGTCTTTCTTTACCCAATGTAGCAAGAGAATCACTGCTCACTATGTTGTTCTATAAATTATTCTGTAAGATTTATAATCATTTCTATGCTTCAAGTCAAACATTCTTCTAAGGCCAAACAGAGTAATTTACTGGATTTGTGTCTGTAAACAATCTTATAAATAGTTACTCTCTAGTTCAAGGTGAATAACAGTCTGTGGCAGGCTAGTATCAAAGAATACTGATTGCAATTCAATTTTATTACCTTTGAGGATTCACCCTGAGGAATACAGCAGACTGGTCAAAAATCTATAGGCTGATCATTGTGGGTCTGCATTGGAAAATCCTTTCCAAGTAAACATCTCCTATAAGGGTTTTGTTTCCTCTACTCATTGATGACCATATATATTTTTTCTTTCTCAGAAATGTCAAAATGACAGTGCTGCTAATCTTACCTGCAGCCACAACTGGGATGGGCAGTGTGCATTCTTTCCAGTCTGCTGGAACATAAAGCTTGACCTCTAGGTCATGGCTGCAAATGTTTGTTTAGACCCTGATACGCCTGGCAAACTCCCTCTATCTTTGATGCTATTGAAAATGGCAGTGAACATGATGTTAATGCCATTACAGCATCTCACTCTCCATAACTTCACCTGCTATGTAAACTTCAGATGAGATGGTGCAAGATTTTTAGGAAACTAGATATTCTACCTGGGCATATTTAACTTTGAATTTCTACAAATACTCCCATTCACGTATGTACTTTATTTATTTGGCCTGGAATTTGATAACATAGTAACAGCATTTTCAGCCAGTTGGCCTACCAAAAGGTACACACTCTTTCAATTTCCCCAGAAATACATGGAATATTCCAAAATGTGCATTTGCCACAGCCACCTAGAAAAATTTTGGTGAGGTGGTGGGATGATGTAAAAGAATTCTAAACAGACAATTCAGTTCTACTGCTAACTGTTGTCTGAAGGCACACGGCAAAGGAAACTGAGTTTGCATCTATTTGTTTCCTCTCATGTCCTTCAAAGCTCAAGATTATTTAACCAGAATAAAAATTAAACATCTGTTAAAGATTCCTTCCTCTCATAATCTCACTTGCGAAGTCTGAAGCACTTCAGACATCCCCATTTCTCCAGGGCCAAGCTCTGTACCAGTAAACAAGGTTTTGCCTAAAGTGCATATGTGCTGGTGCAGCCAGAGGCTGGGAGCAAATCGAAGGTGGGCAAGGAAATGAAGTGCGAGTGGAATTGTAATGTCCATGTTATTGGAGATGTCTGTGAGAGAGGAGTCAAGTCATTCTCGTGGCGTGCAAAGGATTTGTGCTAATGTAACAACTAGGTAAACTTTATTAAAACAACCTTTCGGTTTCCAAAAGAACGCCAGCACATTAAGGTAGCCCACTACCTCAATGTTCATCCTGTTATATTGCTGGTTGCTATGGCAATATCCTCCTAGGTATTTGTAAGGTCACAAAAGGAAGAGCTAACCCTCTTACTCCTGGAATAACTAATGTGGTTCTGTTACTTGCTTGATGTAAATGGTCTCAAGTGACAGTGAACTGTACATATAGTCAATTACAACTGCTCAAAGGAAATGATTTGTTGTAACAGCCGCTGTTCAACCTCTGTGACATCAATGTTTCTATGGAAACAGTTGCCTATTGCACTGCTTTGAATTGAGTATTGATCAAACTAGGGCCAACACTATTTCAGAGACTCGCTACTTTACTGTGTGGCAATTTACGATAGGAACTCATAACATCACTGTATATTTCAAGCCCCAAGGAACCAATTTAGCAGACAGTTACAGTAGAATATTAACAGAGGTCAATAATGGAAGTCTGATTATAGGCCTAGGACAATTATTCAATGCTTTTGTTGTCTGCCCTTCCAACATTCCAGCAGCTATTACAGTTTTCAAATAATAATATTCATGCCTGAAGAAAGTGCTATATTCATTCATCTTCTATTTTAAACTTTATTTTTCATTGTTATGTTATCTATCAATAAAATTATTCAGTTATATTAACCAAGCTGTGACCCCTCAGAAGTAAATAACTATTGATCAAGGAGTAAAGATCTACTGGTGCACAGCACTGTTTTCCATTAATGATCTTATTGGCACAGCTGATAAGATGGTTGTCGCCAGATAACTGAAGATACAAAAGCAAAAAATAATATAGGTCTAATTTCCATCAAAAATAGTTAGAGTTCAATCCCCCATCTCTGCTGAAGAATGAACTTTCCAACCATAGTTGAAGGCATAGTAAAAAAAAAAAAAAAATGCCACGCAGAATCCTTCTGTCAGTCTTTTGTTCTATATGTTTATAATGTCCTTGGATATGTTTTTCAAGTCTTCTTTAGAAGTAACCTTCATGGTGATTTCATCCAACCCTCTTCTTTTACAGATGAGGAAACAAGAGGTTGTGGCCTCTCTGGTGTCTTTCTTAAAATAAATGCTTTCCTTATAACTAGACATGTGAAAAATATTATGTTTAAAAAATTCATGATTTACAAATTTATCACTCATTTGAATGGAAATACATGCCAATTATCTCTATTCTTAGATTGATCTGTCAGGGACCTCATCAACCAATTCTATAAAATTATTTATTTCTATCCCTCATCATTCCAAAACAGAATTTGAGCCAGATAGCTAGCTTACTGCAGTAATATTGACCACAGTATAGACAGTGAAAATTAATTTTTCCAGCTGAAGTTATACAAGACTTACCAGAAAGCATCTGAATAACATGGCTACATGCCAAAGAAAGGTAGGTGTCTGTGAATGAACTCTGTTTCATTGTAGATAGTAGCACTAACTTTTTAGTATCATAATTGAAAATTTATGACTGGGGGAATGCTACTTGTCAGGTAGTGACAAATTCATCTACCTGCTTGAAAGAAGCTCCTTCTCATTATAAGGAAAACTAACATTCCCCTAGCTTAGCTACTTATCTTAAAAATCCTATTTGGATAGCTTTAAAATGAAAATTAGTTTAAGAAATCATTCCTGATAAAGTCGAAATAATATTTAAAACAGTCTGGATCTCATGCTTTTTGAAAATCATCTAAGACTTTACATTAGCTTTCTTAGTGACTATCATTATCTGTGTTAGGAGGTGAATTTTCCTGCATTCCCACAGAATGCAAATCCTGCTGTGAAGCCAGAGACACAGGGCTGAAAAAGGTTAATTCTTACAGAGGCAGTAAGAATTATTTGTTATGTGGAGTAGGGAGTTCAGGAAAGGGGTAGTCTCTGATTCCATACTTGATGTTCTCCCTTTGCTTCTTTTACCACATTTTACCATCATTTTTACTTGTTTATTTATACCTTGTATTGCTATACAAAGAAGTTGAAGAAACTTATAAAAATATAAAAAAAGGACAAATTATGGCAGGTGGAAATTAAGTTAAATCAATTAAGTTAAATTAAGCTAAAATCAAGAGTAAATTTAGTAAATAAAATAAAGTATGCCAAAGGATCCTGTATATATTTTGTGAGTAGTTGTACTATAGTTTGACTCTGAGCTTCCTAGCAGCCAGAACAAAAAGGAAAACTAATCACCCACACTATGCCATACCTGGGAGAAAAAGACAAAACAAAGCAAAACAAAAAGCAGTTGTGCAGAAGTACAAGACTGCTGGTATCACACCAGAGACAATTCTCCCAGGTCCTTAGAAACCAACCTCAACGAGGTACTAGATGACATCTTCTTCAAGACAGTGCTGGAAATGCACCTCTAATTTTCATACAGCTAGAACCATAAGTTTTTCAAACAAAGTTCAGGAACACACACCAAAGTGCAATTTAATGAACACAGTTGTGCAGGAGAAACAATGCCTTTCCTGAAATATTGCTGTCAACATGCAGGTATGGAGGAGCCATGAAAAATACAACTATTACTAATCCCTATACAATGACTAATTTGGGATTACGTACATTCTTAGCCTATTTGAAGATCACTTAGATGCCAAGATTTACCCCTACATAAATTCATGAGTTGGTTTACATTCAAATCCATCTATTTATATATTTTAGTTCTATAAGTTAGAAACATGAAGGGGTTTTCACCAAAATGTTAATGCTGGTTTCAATCTATGGATCTTCAGTGGTTTTGGTTTGGTCCTTTCCTATCTTACCCAAACTAGTTAATCTGCATTATCTTTTTTTTTAATTATGCATGTAGTATGTAAAATTTTTATTTCAGGATCGTAAAGGAAGCATTACAAAAATAATGGCTTTTAAAGGGGTGAAGGGATCTTAAATTGACTAGGACATATTCTGTCACCTGCCAAGTCTCCCTGCCCACCATGTATATATAAGAGGTGCAGGGTGGGTACAACTTCTTCCAGGGCAAGTCTTGTTCCTATAAAGTGCTTCTAGATATATTTAATCTCTCAGTATATAGCCAAAAAAATGAAAGAGCTAAGGTAGATGTCCTGCCAATCTGTGACGGTGCAGGTGCCTTTTTTTCTTTCTCTTTTTCCTAATAAGCCTGTCCTTTCAAAATTTAAAAAAAAAATTAAGATAAAAGAGATAAGTACATACTATTCAGTGACCCTTGTTTTCCAATCAGGATGTGATAACTGGACCATTAAATTCATTCTTTCAAGCAACTAGACCCCATTTTATTCCACACCTTAACCTCTGCTCTGTTTTGCTATTGCTCTACTTTCTTGATTTTTTTCTTTTTTATTGAAGCATACTGACAAGTAAAATCATATACATTTAATATCTATAATGTGATGCTTTGACATACATGTGCTTTGTGTAATAACTACATATTAATTAATTAATCTAACACCTTACATCATGAATGTGTGTGTGTGTGTGTGTGTGAGACGAGAGGCTTAAGGCCTACTCTCTTTGCAAATTTTGAGTTCACAACACAGTATTTCCTTGACTGTCTGCATTCCTTGTTGCCTTGCATTGCTGTCTTGACATTTGAAAAGGCAGTCACCTCCTCCAGTCTTTGCTAACTGATTTTAGAAAAAACATACTTTCCGTCAACCCTGCTAGGGATTCTGAAGCTTTCTTGGGCCTTTGTTATGGATCTACCTACTCCACACTTTTTTATTCTCTTTAAGGGAATTCTTTAGATTTATGCCTTCTCTTGATCCTGTCAAGCCAAGCGGGTACTGACAAGCTTCCTCTTGCTTTCCCTGGGGTGGTGCTGAATGCTCATTTTTGTTTGCCTCTCCCAGTTCTTCAGTCAGTCACTTTCTGCACATGCTCATCTACAAAGGCTCACTCAAGCTGCCCCCAAGGGCATGCAAAGGCTGCTGGCCTGGCCTGGGGGGTGGGGAATGTGAGAGTGCCTTGCTCTGGCTGGGGGAATCCACAGGAAGGCATTTGCAGTGGGTCATGGTCTTGAAGGTGTCTGCGAAGTGGCTGGTAGAATCCATGTCTCTTGAATTCTCTCCAAGGGAGAACTGCTGTTCTCCAGCCCCTCCCTGTTCCCGAGTTCTGCAACACACCTCAGAATTCTGGATGGGGCCTCTTTGGCAGTGTGCCATACAGCTGGAGGAACCAGATGCTCACTCACTTTCCCTTTTGGAGGAATTTCAGCTATGAAGGGCTCTCTTGACCCTGAGATGTGCTTTCTTAGAAAGGAGTGACGGGGGGACAATGAAGCTGCTCCTCTTACCTTCTTCGATGCATCCAATCTCAGACAGCTTTGCTGCAGCGATATGCTAGAACTCCTCCACTTCCAAAGAGGCACTCTCATCTGTGGGTAATTGTCCAAGTCAGAGTTCTTTAGGAAAAAGACAGAAGAAAATCCTTACTCCCCCATTCTGCTTACATCCTCCTCTGACCTCTGTTCTCTCCCTGCCCCTTTTCTTCAGTGAATATGGGCTGAGTGATACAATAAAGAACACTGAGATACCTGAGCTCAAGTCACATTTCTGCTTGCTCCTGGTTACCTGACCTTGGAAAGTTGTAGCAAGAGGCTTTTCAAAGTCTCCTCCTCTGCTAAGCCCATTTTAAATACACATCCTCTCTTCTACTGGGCTTTGAAGATTCAGTGAGATACCATATAAAAGTGTTCATAAACTTCAGGACATTGTTTACATTTGAAAAGACATTTTATAGAAAGCATTTTTTTTTCTCATTGTCTGGCTTCATCTCACAACATTTAGTAGTATATTGGGGGTTTTTATCTCTTAAAATATATTTTGAGCAGATTTGTTTTAAACAGACTAATACAAAGAAAACTGTCTCAGGTTGGGAAATAGAATCCATGTACGGTTGTGGGTAAGCCTTGGGTCTCAGTCTGAACTTCCTGATGGGCTGATTCTGGATGTAACTGCAGTGACTCCCATCTGGATGGGTCCCAAGATTACATCTCCTCATTCCAAATCTCCCTGTAAGCAAAAAATGTGAATAGAATAGTGTTATGGGAAGGACTACATAGTTCAATCCAGTTTGTTTCCTTTCTCTGTAAAATATTAAGAATTTTTAATGACTGAGCTCCTGCTATGCATTAAGTCCCCTCCTGTATCATTTGTTACTGGGTACCCCAGGATTATGCAGGTTGGAGATCATTCACCTGAGATTAAAAACTCAGGGGGCCAAGTACCCAGCCTGTTCTCACACAACTCACTCCTCCTCAGATGTACAACAACAGACCACACCCACCACCAAAACACCCCCATCCCTTCACCATACACCATCCGGCTCTTTATCTCCTTTCGTCCAATGCAAAGTATTTCAACTAAATGTCACTGCATCAAGCTTCTCTGTGTTTGTTGAAATACAGATTTCCATTCCATTTTGTCTGGATCCAAGAACTAGTTTAGGAATCGAGAATAAAAGCCATAGGAATCAAAATGAAGGTCTGTTAGTACTCACCTTTGATCACATATTTCCCTAGCTGACAGCTGGGGAAAGTGACAATTATAACCACTGACAAAGCCCCAACTATCTGAGACTAACCCAATCCCCCTGGGTCCAATACTTGCACACACATTAAAAGCTGCAACTCTCCTTTGGTAAAACTCATATTGGGATGTGCCCCAGAAATCCACAATGTATTTAAATGCTAATACTATAAATTCTCATAGATTTACTAGTTAACTAAAGGAATAACATACATACAACACAAAAGTTCTTTGAGAAAAGACATTTCAAGGGGAAACAGAATTCTTTGAACTTTTCAGTAGTGCACCTTTTATTTGATGGTTATTTAATATATGATTTCACAATTGTTCTGTATCTTTTCCCACCATCTCTCCTCCCTCAACTGTCCCTATTCAAAAGGCCAACTTGACTAACTTTGAAGAGAGCAAGAGGAGGGTGGTACAATATACCTCAACATTTATTTGTTCCAGACTTTTGAAACAAATATTGACTTGAAAGAGCTTTATGATGTTTTCTCAAGAAACTGATGAAGATATTGGATTGGGGCCAAGAATATGTCTTCTCCAAAAGCCACAATTTATGCTGAAAATATCTTGGGAAATACAAAGTCCTTGAGAGTATACCATTACATTTTTTTCTGCTTCATTGCAGGCATGAAAAGCATGAAATTTGGTGTTCCATGAATCTCCCTAGGCTCTGACAATAGTGTATTTCATCATATCGTCAGTCTACTAGATACCGGGGCAGGGCCTCCTGCTGGATCTTACAGGACCTCCATGAATGGAGGGAGACTGAGGCAGGACAGATGACCTACACTAGTGTCTGTGCTCAAGCTCCCTGATCTGGCCTTGTTCCTACTGCTGAGGGTGCCCCACGGAGAACCTGGAGTAGCTGTACTGGCGGAGCAAGGGGAACAGTAGGTGTTGGGGAAGGAGACGAGGCTGAGACCTGAGCGAGAGAGCAGGTGATTCTACCAAATGCTGAGGTTGGAGTCTTTGATACAGCTCAAGACAGTTTGCTCATAGAAATTCATCACTTCCTGTATTCCAATCCCAAATTCTGAACAGCAGGGACATATGGCCACACACACCGTGAGGGGTTTCTTCCTCAGGGTTGCACATTAGAACCATACGGATCAGAGATAAGAAGTCCCCTTAATCAGAACTCACTTGACAGTGGGGTTCTTACAAACCTCAGTCCTCCTCTGGGGTCATTCATCCATTTGAAGGGTGAACGCAAACATTCTATGTCCTACCCGCTGCCTTTCCTTTGCTCTGGTCTAGGTCACCTCATTAAGAAAACAATTTACAGCTCAGCAGTGCATTTCAGGGCTTCTCTTATTTATTTGGTTCTTGAACACAAAACCCCAGATCGAGGGATGGCACTAGAAAGCCCCTTAAATATAAAAATAAAACTTGATATTTCCATAAGGCCACAAAGAAAAGGCATTGGGTCTGACTGAGCAATTCCCTGGAGTTCTCTCCAGAAGTCAGGGGTAAGGAAAGCTATATTTCCCAGCATGGACACAGCATACACCTTTATGACTGAAAGAGGATGTTTTTATTTGCACTGCATTATACCCATAAATTCCATCCACTCAGCAAGTCAAATTATTGCTGGCCTCCAAAATACATTAAGTTTGGGTTTAAATCAGTCACTTTTGAAGATATACTGCAGCTTACTTCCTAGCTATATTTGTAATATATTCACCCTGCAAATGTCCTTTAAAATGCATTGTTTGTGGAGTTGTCTTCCTTCAGTCAGCCAGGGAAGATATAAGGAAAGTGAGCTCTAATTTGCAGTTTCTTTGTGTGTGGTTGTTCACGATCCGCACTTAGAGAGCAAACAGCTGCCAAAATGCTTTTGTGCTATGAATAGAAAGCTCCCTGACTTTGAATCATATTAGAATTAGTGGTATCATAGTGAACAGCGATGGGAAAAGACAGCACTCTGAGCAGTTTATGGTAGAAAGTGGTGACACCAGGCGGGATTTCCCAGATAATGGTGGAAAGGGGAAGACAAGGAATCACTTGGGATGTCTCACGGAGCATGGCAAGAAGGTGTGCTTCATGGTGATGCGCTGATATCTCTCCCATACCCAGACTTGCTGCTTCACCAAGTGTTGCTTACTTGTGTTCTTCATCGATTGTCACTCAAATAATCTCAACACGATGATCTGATTCCAAAGGTGCAGAAAGTGGGCTGATTACCAGTTGAAGCAGTTGAGAAAGATATGAAGGAAATAGGATCAGATTTGCATGGTCCCCTTGGGGAAGAGCCTGTGGTCTCTGAACTTCCCTTTGCCCAGCTGCCCTCTGCTTGACGGGCTGATGTGCCCAGTGGTGGTGGGATGTGTGGGGTAGACCTTTGGAGAGGCTCCGCATTCTCAAAGCTGAGTAAGAAAACATGGGCCTGTCAAGCCTCTGAGAAACAGGACATATGGACAGTTTGGCACTTGCCACTGTTGTTCACGTTCATCTTATTTTATTTTTAGTCTATTTTTTAAAAGATTTATTTAATTATGCATACAAGCGCTGGGGTACAGGCCAGAGTCACAGGAGGTGAGAAAATTCTCCAGAGACAGAGTGGGGAGCAGAAGAGGCAGATCAACTGAAGTACACTGCTGAGGGGAGCAGAGGGTGAGGCAGGAGAGGTCTGCCGCGCCATGTGGGTCCCCTCACTGGCCGGGGATCAAACTCACGCTGCTGTCCCATGGATGCTTCACAGTGCTGCACTCAACCCACTGTGCCTCCAGGGAGGCCCCTCCATCTTATTTTAAAGGACTGTTTAGTATTTAAAGATAAGTAGCACCTCACCAAAAAAAAAAAAAGGGGGTAGAAGGAGCTACAAGCATTATTCACACCAAAAGTAGCATCTTTAAAACAGTATGATCTGGATTATGCCTTGTATTTCTCAGAAATCAAGTGTGCATTCATCTTATTCAAGGCTATTTGTGAAACACTTTCCCATTTTTCTATAATATCTGGTGAATATTAAGTTATGAATTCTCCCCAAGTCTCATGCCAGCAACAATAGATATCTATAATATTCTACAGTCTCTGATAATCATAATATTTCTGCACAGGTTTGGAGACTGTCACATTTTATGTTAGGTTATAATAATATTAATGACTACCATTTCAAGAGTTTATATGTCCACAACCTTGCTGGGCCTTTTATATTTATTACCTCCTTGTTATACAACTATCAATATTAGTTCCTTTATCCTACTAAGCAGACCAAGGATCAGAGAGGTTGAACAGCTGGCCAGAGGTCACAGAGCTAGTAAGCAGCAGAGGTAGCATTGAACCTTGGAGATTATTCACTCCAGAGGCTCTTAAATCACTACCCACATTTGTTACCATGATTATTGTATAGTGAGGATAAGGGCTTTGTTGGAGCTGTTCATATCAGCTGGAAGATATTATTATTAAATTTTTAGGAAGCTTGCAAGCTGGTTACTGTCATATTGGTGGCTTGAAATTGGTTCACAATGGGAGTATTTACACCATAGAAATAAGCAAACACTAAAAGTCTGGATGTTTTGGTTCTTTTGGGAGGGAGAGAGGATTTTTAAACATTTTCCAGCCCACCAATCCATGGAAGAGTATCTCCAAAGAAGATTTCCTCCAAATATCATTGAATTAGTAGGTCTTTTGTCTCCCTACATAGTCTTATCTTCAAATTGCACACTGTGACAAAAATAGCAAAAAGCAGGACAAGTACCCTGGAAAATGGCTCCAGCCTCAAGGCAAGGTGTGGATTTCCCTACACAGTCTCAGCTTGAGTACCAGTCTGGCCTGATTCTGCCTTTTCTCTTCAGTCACTTCCTTTCCCCACGCTCCTATGAACAAGTTGAGCAAATCACGACATTCAGTAACATTGTTTTGATTTTAAAAAATTCTATAAGCCAAATTCAGTCCTTGTGACTCAAAATTAATAACTAACCCAAAGCACCAATTAGTCTTTCTCAAGTCTTTTACTTTCCATCAGGCAGGTATCATGTAAATCCAAAGGGAAGATATATTCTAAATACAGAAGGTATCCCGTTATGTCCACAACCGGATCTCCACTGGGGATACTCATGCTCAATATTTTTTATTATAATACAATTAACATTTATTGAGTGTTAATAGTGAGCTTATATATAACATAGAGACCATTACTATACCTGGTGTCTTGGCAGATTGTAGGAACAGCATGTTTTTGATATCTTGGATGGCACCAAGCTCCCTATAATTTCCCAATGAAGTCAGCTCCTAATTTCCTGAACATCTGTGCATCAAATCCATTAAATGGCTAATGAATCCAGACATATAAGGTTCATAAAAATATTTATATCTGACATTAACAAAATGGCACTCCTGCTTTGTTCCTCTACGTGACACCTTTAAGACAATCAAGTTTTTGTCACCGGCTGGAACCTGATGGAATGAAAATGGTACTTTCATATCTCTCCCATGGGACAGAGGGATGGAGAATCCAAAAGTGGATTCTCAAAGTGGTCAGTGAATACAGGGCAATGAAAGCAGAGTAGGAGCCAGGGCTACAGGTAGAGTCAGAAGATACCTACCCTCAATAAAGTCATTTACAGCAAGAGCTCAGAAGCTATGGACAGAACATTACATGGACATGATCAGGGACCCACATGTGCACCCCACTCCCACCATCACCACTGGGTGGGTGTCCTCTACCACTGGTCAAGGGTCCCCAAGCTAAGGCCACACTTAAAAAATAATTTCAGAACTCCATTCTTAGAAGTTCAAAAGTTTAGGGACAAATGAAGAGACTATTTGCTATGAACTCTGCACTAAGGGTCAAATGCTTAGTCTCCTCTCCACTGCCATTCCCATTAGGTCGCTTGGGGCCTGTTACTGGGTTGCTCTACTATCTCGGGCTCATCCACCTCCATGTATAGCATGAGCTGCAGTGGGTTGGATTTCCAAAATTTGCACATTTCCAAATCTAAAAGTTAAAGGCTTTTTCTACCGAGGGGGGAAGCTGAGCACTTATGCTTGCCAACAGAACTTCAGGCAAAGCTCAGGAACATTACTCATTTTGTGTTTGTTCAGTTGAAGGAAAAGGCTTCCTCGGAGTCTCGCAGGGGAAACCTCCAACTTCTTTTCTTGTAAACATAAAGTTTACAAAGTCAAGTTGGCAAAACATTGTTAAGGGGGAAAAACACAGAGACTCAGAGATTTGGGAGTTCTGAAACATCTTGTCTGATTCATAGATGAGCAGCATTAGCCAAGGAAAACTGAATTTCGTGGGCAGACTGGGGAGTGTTTTTTATCCATTACTGCCCCCTGATTATCACTTTTCTGCTACCAAAGAGTTACGCAAACATATTATTGTGCCTTTTCCCATATGCAGTAACTTAGTGCCCTGATTTGATGATAAATTCCTGAGAGCAAGTTTTGTGTCCCTCACTCTTAGTGCCTCCCAACACCCCATGAGTAGACGCTTAGTTTTTTCATCTGTAGCCTGGAGATAATGATTATACCTCCTCTGGAGCCCTCCTGTGAGGAGACAGTCAGACTAATGTATACGTTATACCTGATGTAATAAATCCTGATAGCGTGTATTATTAGTATTATTAATATTATATTAGAGCAAAGGAAAGAATATAGTACTAGACATGAGAAAAACTGAAGTCTGATTCCACTTCTACCAACTAGCAGTTTGGTGACTTTAAGGAAGTCAGTGAAAATCTCTGAGCCTCAAATTCCTCACCCATAAAAATCAGAAAGCCACACTCCCTGCCAACTCCTTGCTGCTATGAGGACCAAATGAAAAATACTTTTAAAGGTGCTACACAAACATGTCATTTATTGGTACTTGGTAAGTGTCATTTAACTTGAGTATTATGGCGTCCTCACTTGACCACACAGACAGCTGATCTTTTCCTTTTGTGTCTGGGAGGGCACCAGTCATGCTTCTCATTGGCTTGGAGGAGGAAAAAGGGATGCTCTGGATCCTCTGAATTTCTAACATTGAGATCCTGTTCAGGTGACTCACTGCATCCTGTCATGGTGCAGGGGTCTCAGTGTTTACTTTAAAGGGATATTTCCTTAACACCAGAGCAGCCAAACTGAAAATGTAAAATGTCAACCAGCAAACCTACTGTTTGAAGATAAGATAAATATAGCTTTAAAATGTAAATTAGCCTCTCTAGTGGCTCAAGGGGTTAACTCACAGCACTCTGAAGTTATCCACAGCCACTGCAGCATGAGTTTGATCCTCAGTCAGGGAAGTGACCCACATGGCGCAGCAGACCTTTCCTGCCTTGCCCGCTGCTCCCCTCAGCTGTGTGTTTCAGTTGATCTGCTTGTTCTGTTCCCCACTCTGTCTCTGGTGAATCCTCTCACCCCCTGCAACTTTGGCCTTGTATGCATGAGTAAATGCATACATGCATTTATGCACCCGGTTCTTGTATGCATGAATAAATAAATCTTTAAAAAAACCAAAAAGTAAATTAATGAACTATGTCAGCATGATTGGTTACACCCATGAGCAGGAGGGAATCCTAAGGAAGTCAGAAAGCACCAAGCACTGCAGGTGGTCCAGGATGTTTTTAGGGGACATAAAACCTCCTGCAGCCTGGGCACACACACACAGAACAGGGTTCTCTGCCTATGCTAATAAGGAGATCACTTTCATGAAACATAATGTATCACAGATTAAATTGTACCATTTGAGTCCTTTATCTGCACACCATAAATATGATCATTCTTACCCTTTCAACCTCACATAGCTAATGCTAGAGGTCATCTGAGGTATATCAGCAATGCCAATGCACCAAATATTCATTCACTCGTCAAATAATTATGTTACACCTTAAGTGCAAGGTTCAGGGCATACAAAAATGAATGACACACTCTAACCACCAGTTATTATTCAGACAATTTATCTTAGTATCTGACAATTTGTTCATTTGCTGTTGTGTAGCCAAACTGTGTGTTGTTTCCATTAATCATACTTTTTCAAAAAAAAAAAAAAAGAGAGAGAAAGTATGATTCAAGTAACAACACATGATTAAGATACTTAGAATTTAGTGGGTCTTTTCCCTTTAAAGAAAATTAAAGGCAAAAGAGTATTTGGAAAATTGTTTGATATTCTGATACACTCTCACTCATTCCTCCTGGAAGCAAGAAAAGTACAAGTACATTCATACCTGGTATTATAAAACAACTCAATAAAAAGATAAAGTGCAGTTGAAGTATACAGGCTTTATGATATTTCTTGAAATTATTTCACTTTTATAGAGGATGATATTCATGCTGGCAACAGCTGTAAAAAATATGGAAATGTAAAAGAAGAGAGATTAAATGTGGATTTATCTATGGGCCCAGCACATTAAACCCTTAGCATATTTGAAATATGACAGTAACCTAGACCCTCAACTTCAGGATCATGAAGGGAATTTTAATGGTGACCTGTGCCTTCACTTCCAAGTTGTGCATTTTTGTTCTTTTAAAGGCTTTCTTACATATTTTGCTCAACTTGCACAATTAAAGAAATTTTTCAGTTTTACCAATAAGATTTAACTGTGCTGCTGTCCTGACCTGATGGGCAATACATGGAGACCAGCCCTGGCTTCCTGTGTCAGCTGTCCCCTGAGGGGAGTTTAGGGGAGGGAGTTCCAGCCTAGGAGCCAGGCTGGCCACGGCAGCAGCAGCCACACCTGTGGGGTCAGCTCTAAATCTCTGCCCTCTTGTGTCACTGTGAGGTCCATCCTGAATCTTCAAGCTGTCAGTGAGCAACACAGGCTTCCTCAGTCTGTCACCTGCGGCACCTGCTCATCCAGGTGTGAACTGACACACCGGTCATCTGTAAAGGATGGAAGAAAGGTAAGTCCATCCCATCTCTGCAGGGATGCAGTACCTGGCCACCAGGGCCTATAGGGATCTTGATGAGCAAAACCAGAGTCATGGGGACACAGAAAAGAAGTGATTACAAGGCCTGTAGCAAGCAGACATGAGAGAACAGCGACGAGGTTAAAAGCAGGCTTTGGAAAAAGGAGATTTAAGAGAAGTGCCAGGCATCGGGCTAGTTGAGGGTGGTAAATCGAGTAAGAGACCAAGCACAGGTTCCCAAATTTGTCTTCTTTCTTCGTTGCACTGGGCATCTTCTAGATACCTCACTTATGTTTCACATATGCCACATGAGTTGCAGATAAAAGCAACCTAGTAATTAATTTTTAAAATAAAAGGACCCCAAGGAGTTCCAGTTTAAAATGACATCTGGCTAATAGCCCCTGATATAGCCTCTTCCACTAAAACACACACACTAAAAGGCAAACATTTCCACTGCACCAAAAATTAAGATTGACAGTCAGCTCCTTACCACTAACTGTAAGGTCAGTGAACCTGGATTTTTAAAGGCAATTAGTGGCCCACCTGTGCTTGCCACCGGCCCTGGAGAAAGGCCACCTGCATGAAGTGAGAGCAGTCATAATACTGTCCCCATTGTCTGCCACCTGCTTGTTAAATCAGCCACTCTTCCACTACATAAGTGCTCCTTTTTGAACTGGAGTGATATTTTCCTTCCACATCTAAATCTTCAGCAGCAGCTTTTTTTTTGTTGTTTGCTGTTTTATTTTGTGTTTTTTTCATAAAAACAGACAGGGCAGCTACCTAAAAAAGAACTAGTTGGCAAGAGGAAATGGGAAAGCAAGTTTTGCGGTGCCCATCAAACTGGAAGGTATCCCTATGAAGGCAAACACTGTAAGAGAAGAGAGAACAACATGTCCTGACAGTCACATGTACTGAATATTACAGGTTGCAGGTCAGAAAGACCATGAAGATAGCATAAGAGCTAACATTGGGTGGACACTCAAAGAGCAAAAGCAGGTCTAACAGCGGAAATGGGGCGACTAGGTCTGGACATCCATTTGCCCTGCAGATGTAGCTCCATCAGGGATGGCGAACTTGTACTGGGTGGACTGAAGGCAAGGGCCTGCTAGAAACACCCAGGATGGATAGATAGAGCTATGTGTTAAGAAAAGTGACAAGGAGAATAACTAACACATGCATTTTGATGAATGACACAGAAGTAGAGATAAAGCACATCATCCTAAAGACACAGAGCACAGACCTCTGAAAACAACTTGTCATGGAGAAAAAATTTTCAGTCAGTAGAATTCAAGAAGTGATGGGCTCTGTGGAACAGGAGTCAACATCCATAATAAGGACATAATTGGTTATGAGATACAGATAGTAAGGAGAGCTGAAAAGAAAAATGTGTGAGATAAAAAAAGGACTAAAATTAAACCAAAATTCAATGACAGGCTTAAAGTCTGCATGTGAAGTCATGTGGAAGAGAAATACACTGCAGCTTATCAAGTAGTGATGTGAGAGACTGACCTGAGAAAACCCTCTAGCATATAGAAGAAAAGAACAAAGGAAAATGATGAAGGAGAAGTTAAGTTTAGAAAATCTGAAAACTATGTATTTTTAGAAGAAAACAAGCATTAAGAGAAGTTATAATCAAGGGGAAACATTTTAACCTTAAAAAACTGTTAGACTATGAAAATCAAAACTGCACTACATTCTAGGCAAGTAAATACATTAATACATATCTAGAAGCATCCAAGAACTTCAAAAGGTCAGAAATAGAAATAGCCTATAAATATGTGACAAGAAAGGGAAAATGTTTACTCTCAACAAAAATAAAATATAAGCTTCAGATTTCTCCTTCACTATAGCAAATTCCATAAAGACAAAAAGAACATCTATAGAAATTGTGAAAACAATATTTCTACCCCGACATTTATGCCCAGACAAATGGTCTTTCCTGTACAAAAATAACAGTAAGTTAATTTCAGATATGAAATTGGCTTAGAAAATATACTCCATAGAATTCTTCTAGAAAAAAGTTACTTAAAGACACATACCTTCTGACTGAGATATTACATAAAGACCAGAAGAATGAAACTGCTGAGCTTTTAAAGTATTAGATGAGCTGTGAAAGTTTTTAATTATGTTTAAAGGAAAGTTTAAACTTTAAATATGTTAAAGGAAATTTGCAAAATTTGTTAAGAATGGAAAGCAAATGTCAAAATAACCAACCAGAGAAAAAGTTACAGGAAAAATAGTAATATTTCTTAAACCTCAGTTTATGTAACCAAAGAAGGGGAAATGATAAAGAAGAGAAAGTGATAGGGAAACTGTGTTGGTTTTCTCATCATATATAAAGGAATTTTAAAGCTATAATTTAATTATAGATTTTGAAAATTTGAAGAATATAAATTAAACAATGTTCTCCAATGAATTTAAAGGCAACCAATAGTAAAAATATAAATAACAAGTTTACCTTTCAAGGTTACCTTAATAGACTAATAAGGTAAATTTTATTTATTTACTTTTTTTTAAAGATTTATTTATTTATGCACACAAGATCTGGGGTACAGGCCAGAGTCGCAGGAGGTGAGAGGATTCACCAGAGTGGGGAGCAGAACAGGCAGACTGACTGAAACACACTGCCAAGGGGAGCAGCGGACCAGGCAAGAGAGGTCTGCTGCACCATGTGGGTCCCCTCCCTAGTCAGGGATCTAACTTGAGCTGCAGTGGCTGTGGAAGCCCCACAGTGTGGTGCTCAACCCCTTGAGCCACCAGGGACTCCCTGAGAAAACAAATTATTAGGAAAAATATAAATGCATTACCTCAGTCCATTTATCAGAACTATTAAGTACCAATAACTTGGGGTAGGTTTCAGAAATAAAACTCAACTCTATGTTGCTTACAGGAAAACTACCAAAAACTAAGTATGCATAAATAAAGAAGGATAAGTAAAAGAATAGATAAATATATGTGGCTAATACAAGTAAAAGAAAAATTTACAAATCAACTATCAAGTCAAAAAGCAATAGACAGGTAAGTGATGTAATTTTATGTTGATAGTAAGTATAATTCACAATTAAGAGAAAACAGTCAAACATTTTTGTACACCAAATAAGACAGCAAAATTTAATAAGTTAACACCCATACATCAGACCATAAAAACAATTCCCCGAAGCAGAAATTCTAAAGGCTACATATTCCCAACCACAATACAATCAAACCAAAAACTAATATCACATATTTATACAAAGAAATAAGCAAAACCAGTAACTTGAAATTTGAAAAAAAAAAACATTCTCTTAAACTAAGGAAATCAAATCCTCAATTATAGGCTAGGTTTTTCAATAACAACTAAACATAGCATAGCTAAGAATGCTAACAAAAATTGCAGGAGGTAAGCAAAATTCCAATTCAGGTTGGCTTCATACTCTTTAATGACATGAAATCATAGTTTTCAATTGAATTATTGAGTCAATTGAATTTATTTACTTTATGAAAATCAATTTATTTTATGAAATTATTTATTTATTTTATGAAAATAAGTGATCATCTCATAAACAGATAAACCTGATAATTGATACAATAAACTGATAATAGGATGATAATGCCCATCATGATGATGATACTGTTTGAGCACTTGCCATGAACCACATGCTTTTTATCTTGTTGAATCCTCACACTATTCCTGAGAGATGGGCATTACTAATATTTTACAAATAAGTTAATATTTTGAGATATTGAATAATTTTCCCAAGTTCACATAGACAGTAAATGAGAAAATTGGAATTTTACCCAAACTCACCTGGTTCTAAAATCTTAGCCCTTCATCACTGCCACAGCAAGATTATAAAGCAACTAAGAGTCAGAAGGAGAAATATAAACAAAAGTTGGCGCTTTGGAAAAACTAGAATAAGATGTGACAGATCTAATATAAAAAAAAAACAGATAAAAAGGACAATAAAAGAGGATACAATGGATGTATTAGCATTAGAAGAAGATCATTCATTTATAAACTTGTGAATATTGACACACCGAGTTATTTCATAATTAATTATTAATTATCAATTGTGTCAAGTTATTGAACATACAAATAACTGGGAAAATTGGAAGACATAAAAGGCACAAGGGTCAGGATGACTTACCAATGAATTTTTTTAAAGTTTTTCTAATTAAAACAATTTTACAACTCAGGTACAGAATCAAAATGAACAAATTGCAAAGTTTTACAAAGATAGAAAGACTGACTTGAACAAATGTTCCTGACTAGAAAGGCCCAGTTATATAGGGATCATAAAAATTACTTTACTTTAAGAATTTCACTCAGTCTTCATGGGGATAATTTTCAGCATTTGGCAAAATGCTTCTAAAGTTTAACAAACAAGTAAAGAGGACATTTTTGGAAAAGAAAAAAAAATCAGTAATGAAGGGATAGTGGGTGATTAAAACATACTATAAAGTTTTAGCAATAAAGCTATAAAAAGCTGTTGCAAAAATCAGTGACTAGATAAATGGAATGGAATAAATGGCCTGGAAACACACGTGGTGTATAAAGGAATTAGTATGTGATAAAGGTGCCACACGATCCGCGGGGAAAGAATTATACAGTCAATGCAGCAGGATTACTATATAGGACAGAGAGGTGGAGAGGAGTTAGATCCTCCATCATGCCACACAAGTATGCACACACACGCACATGTGCATGCACAGTTTAAAGATGTGATGGTGAAATTCAAGAAATTAAGGCATAAAAACCTTTGAAAGTAGGTGAATATATAAGAGAAGTATAGGAGAAGATTTTCCAGGATCATATAAGGGAAAATGTTAAAAATATCAAAAATCCCAAGTGTTAACTACATAAAAATAAACTATTTGAAAAAGAAATTTACATAAAATTTAAAAGTAGACAAGATGGTAAAAAAAATTATTTTCAAAATATGATGATAACCTATCGTGAGGCTTTATGTATAAGGAGCTCACACAGTCGGATAAAAGCCCATGAAGTAGCTTTCTGTCCTTTAGGTGCCCACATCCAACACCTCTCCCCTTTGGAAGAAGGAGAGGGGCCAGTGTCCATCCTGCTCATTGGCTCACAGTGCAAGGTCATGTGACATAAACACAGCCAATCAGAGTCTTTGTGTCATGTGACCAGAACATAGCCAATCATACGTTTACACCTGAGCTTCTGCCTCTTAGAAGGTGAGATGGGAAGATATAGAATTTGATAGAAATTTGAGGAATTAATTAAATTACTGGAGAGGGTCAGAAGTCATTTCAAACCACCATGGTGCCAGCACCCAGTTATGGATGATGATCTAGGAGTTACGAATGAGCACACTTGAGCACAGAGTATGTTTTTGCTTAGGCCTATTTACAAACATACAAACATTTACGGACATCACAATGCTGTCCGCTGTCCCTCACAACCAACAGTTGTCCAATGCTCAGCCTTCCTCTCATTACTGTGAGCTACGTTCTTAGTACCCCAACACTCTTAGCAACCAATCCCTTTTCTACTTAACTGGAGTCAACCAAAATCATGGCTAAAACACCTCTCTAGATAAATGGTCAAAGGACATAAAATGGAAATTAACTGAAAAAGAAATGTGTATCGCTACTAAGTATTTTTAAAATGTCCAATCTCATTGTATCAGATGAATTACTTCTAGCAAAGCAAAGTGAAAAAAAAAATTGGGTGATACAGTTAACCCGTTTTTTTATTAATGAAAATATTTTAAAGATTAATGAAAATATTTAGTAAAGATGTGGAGAAATGGCAGAAGCACCAATGTATACAACCTTTCTGTGAAACAATTTGAGCAGACATAACTAAAACCTCCAAGATACTCATAACTTTTTGACATACTGATTTTAGTCTAGAATTTATCCTACTAATCATTTATGCTAATAGATATAGGTATACATACTCATTTTAGCTTTTTTTTAAGTTAAAAAAAAGCAAAAAATTGTTCAATAATAGTGAAAATGACTAAATACAGTAGACTATTTCTTAATGTACATGCACTTAACCAATATGCTGAACTAGTTGGTACAAGATTCTCTGTAAAATATACTGAAATATTCCTTATTTAGAAATTATACTGAAAATTTTATACTGAAAAATTTTACACTGAAAAATTATACTGAAAATATACTGAAATATTCCTTATTTAGCATTTCCCTACCCACAAAGAGTTGACACTTTCTCGAGCACAGAGTGTGTTTTTGCTTAGGCCTATTTACAAACATCGAACTGCTATTGTTGCTATGAATGCTGAAAGAAATAGTTACTTCTGTGATAATTAGTTGAATGCAAAATTTAGCTAAAAGCAAATTACTAAAAAAAGGTAGGGCAAGAGAAATGAGAATTACTAACTAAATAATAGCAAATCTAGAGATTGTCAAGATTTTGGGTTCCTTTATACTCTTAAAAATTGCTGAAGATTTTAGAGAAGTTCTCTTCATGTGGGAAATATCTAGAAATCAAAACTGACAAATTTATAAACTATACATTTTGAATTCATTTAAAAGTAATCATAAACCTATCACATATTAACATAAGTAATATAGATTTTCCAAAGTAAGGACAAAAATTAGAAGAGTGACATTGCTCTCCAGTGTTATGAACTGCTAACGCCTAACTTCATCAAAGGCAACTGGGTTTGCGTTTTGCATCATCACTCAGTCTATCTTGGTGCCACAACTCACTCAGCCCGCTAAGCCCTGCTTCAGAGCGGGTGAGAGTGAGAGAGACAAGGTTTTCCCCTCAAGCTTCTCTCTCCTCAGCAGGAGGAAAGCTTTTCCCAGGAACCCTTAACAGACTTCCTCCCATGTCTACCTGACAGAACTGGGTCACATGCTAGACCTCACAGTAGGGCTGGCCAGACAGAATAGGATTGATCACTTTGATTGGCTTAGAACAATCGCGGGTATCTCAGTCTCCAGCTTGATCAGTCCCACTGCATCCTCCCAGACTGGAGGATGTTCATGTTCTCTGCCATTTCCACATCTGACAAAGCAGGGCCATTCTACTTAAGAAAAAGAAATGTGCTTATTATATAAGAAATATATAAGACAAAGAAATGTGCTTCTATAACATAAGTAATATACTTATGTTAATATGTGATAATTTATGATTACTTTTAAATGAATTCAAAATGTACAGTTTATAAATTTCTCAGTTTTGATCTCTAATATGGTAAATATCAGTAGATATTTCCCACATAAATGTTCATGTTCTCTGAACAAGTCATTTCCACATCTGACAAAAGCAGGGTCATTTTATTTAAGAGAAGGAAATGTACTGCTGGGCAGTAGGTGACAGTGGCATCTGCCTCATGTGCTTTAAAATAAGTTTTCCATTAACCAATGGACCATTGGCCTGAGCATAGTTAGAACGGGTACACCCATGCCCAATTATTAAAATCATTTTTTTGGGTCTCCCTGATGGCTCAAGGGTTAAGGCGCAGCACTATGAAGGTATTCACAGCCACTGCAGCACGAGTTGGATCCCTGGCCAGGCAGACTTCTCCTGTCTTGCCCGCTGCTCCCCTCAGCAGTGTATTTTAGTCTTTCCACCTATTCTGCTCCCCACTCTGTCTCAAGTGAATCCTCTCAACCTCCCCACCCCACCCAGTTCTTAGACAAGTATCCCAGTTTTTATATACATAAATAAATCTTTAAAAAAAAAATAAAGCAAAGTCATTTTTTAAAGCAGAATGCAGTATTGTATTTACAATTGAAAGTCAATTTATGCACATACACATATACACGTGCATATGTGTATAAACATGCAAGTACTTTTCAAAAACTAAAGAAGTGAAAATATACATAGTGTTCATATTTCTGATTGTCCCAATAGATATCTCACTTCAATAAATTGAAAAGTATTTTTAATGACTTGTGCAATGAAATATTTAATATATTTAGCATAGAATATTTTATTGCATCACACCTATGAAGTAGACATTATCATCCCCATTTTACAGATTGACAAATTGGACTCAGAAATACATATATGACTTGTCCAAGTTACTCAGAGAGATAGAACTATCACTGAAATTCAGTCTTAGCTGTTATAAATCTATTTTTCTTCTACTAAAATGCAGTAGCTCTGTTCTAACTTGGAATTTCAAATGAAATTTTACATGCAATTGAAACATAAAATATTTTAAAGAAATTGTGTTAATATAAATTTTATTAGTATAAATTTTTATAAATGTTTACTATTATGTAAACATTTTATTTTTGTAATGTGCATTTAATATACTTATTATTGAGTAAATGAATTAAGTTGCCTTGATAATCACAATTGTAACAGGTATACAAACTTATGCCTAACTTGAAGCTGTATTTTATTTATATTTCATAGAACTGAGAAAATCATGATTCAGTGGGTATAAATGTCTTTCATAGTGATTTGTGGTCTCAAATCACACCTTGATTAAACAGATATGACAGAAAAAAAATCTTTATTCTCTTTTCAAAAACTTGCTAAGCTAGTCAACATGTTAATTTTCTCCAGTGTGTTAAAAAAGTGTTACAGCTACTCTTGGTGTGCATGTTGTGTTGATTGCATTTTTATTCATAGCTTAAAGTTTATTTAATATTTTAGAAGGATTCTTCCCAAGTTGATCTATGAATTCCAGGTAACCCTAATTAAAATCCCAGCGGGTTTCTTTGAAGAAATTGACAAGCAGATGCTAAAATATATATGAAAATGCAAAGAACCCAGACTAGCCCAAATGATTTTGAAAAAGAATTAAAAGATTAGAAGATTTTCCCTACCTGATTTAAAGATTTAAAGAAAGTCACCACCATCAAGACGGTAAGGTATTGAAGTAAGAACAATCCATAGATCAGTGGAACAGAATATAAAGTCCAGAAACAGAACCACACTTCTCTGGTCCATTGATTTTTGACAAAGAAGCAAACATACTTATATGAGGAAACCAGTAAAATGAGGAGGAATCCAGTAAACATAAGAATTGTGTTTAAATATTTAAAGAGAAAATCCGGTTAGGAAAAACACAAAAAGTACAAAAAAAATTATTAAACTGACTTTCAAAATTAAATACTTTTGCTCTGAAAAAGAAAACTATTAAAAAATACAGAAAGGCAAGCCAAAGACTGGGCTATGTAAAACATGGATGTGATAAAGGCTTATGTCCAGAAAATATGAAGTACTTTTACAACTCTTCCAGGAAGAAAACAACCCAATAAAAATGGGGGAAATATCTGAATAGACACTTCACAAAAGGAAATATGCAAATGTCTCAACATTAGAAGGTCATTAGAAGATACTCAACATCACAAATTTTGAGGAACATGCCGCTCAAAACCACTTAAGCTACTTACACTCTTGACAATACCAATTTCTGGAGAGGGTCAACCAGAACACACATACATTTTCTGTATGAAAACATAAAATGGTAAAATTCACACCAAGTTAAATGTATATGCCATATGATCCAGGTATAATACAACCTAGGTAAAACCTAGGTATTTACCCAAGAGAAATAAAAACATATGTCCATACAAAAACTCTTAGAAAAATGTTCCTAGCAGTATTATCCATCAAAAAACTGGAAACAACCCAAGTGTCAATTACTGATGAACCGGTAAATAAATTGTGGTACATCTATACTGGAGGATATGATTCAACACCTAAAGGAATAAAATATTAATATATTCAGCAACATAGTGAATCTCAAGAACATCAGGCTAAGTGAAAAAAGGACTACATACTGTGATTCTATTTATACGAAATTACAGAAAAGGAAAATCCGCAGTCACAGAAAATAGATCAGCAGTTGCCTGGGGAAATGTTCTGTGATGGAAATGTTCTGTCCTGATTGTGGAAATGGTTCTATAACTGTATACAATTACCAAAATTCATTAGGCTGTACACTTAGAATTTTATCCTAACTAAAATATATATCTCTCTCCAAGTATGTGTATGTGACATATCAATAAAATTGGGTCAAATGATTTTTTTTTTAATTACAAGGTTTCAGGATCCCTTAAAAAGAAAGAAGGGGTTTCCTGGTGGCCTAGGGATTAAGTCTCAGCACCATCACCTCTAGAGTCTGAGTTGGATCTCCAGCTGGGGAGCTGACCCACATATGGTGCAGCAGACTTTTCCTGTCTTACCTTCTGTTCCCTTGATCTATTTTGGTGTATCAGCCTGTTCTGCTCCCCACTCTATTTCTGGTGAAATCTCTCATCCCCCTCCCAACACCTCTGGCTTACACCCCAGTTCTTCTACAAAAGAAAAAATACTACAGGAACAGAAGTGTGCTCCCTCTGGCAAAATAATCCTAAGGAAACACACAGAAGTTACACAAATATGAAGAAGATTGACTTGATGTTGTCTTCTTTAATTATTTTTGTTCTGCTAATCTTCATCTCAAGAAACACTAGAAATAAATCAATTACACCTTAAATACTTTGGGCTGACTTTAATATATTCAGAACTACTGAATATTAAATCCATTCCCAGAGAAAATCCTTGTTACAGAAGACTTTTTCATTGGACCATAGCTGCTTAAAGCATTTAAAGGCAAGTGAGAAACAGATTGTTTTGCTTTGTTAGTTTTTGGAGTTTGGGGGTTTGTTTTTGGCAGTGCTTAGCTATTTCATCATGCTTTCCCTATTGCCAGAAAGCATATTTATGATTCATCAGTCAACACCCAGTGTCAGATAATTAGCCATTAACATACTTCACCTGTACTGTGATGAAATTGATATTACAACTTGCAAGAGATCCCCTTGAAGACGAAGCTGAAAGAAATTGTGGCCACATGTTGTTTCAAACCTGTATTCATTACACCTCCTGACTGCATGTCATCCAAGAGAGGCCAAACAGATGTGTAAAAATAGCTGTTTAACTGGGAGGAAAATACTGTAAAATTGTTTATGGCAGGACAGTGGGTTCTTATAGGCAAGTAAATTACAAATAGATTTCCCAATTACTTTTTAAAGCCTGGTATTTGATTCTTATATAACAGTCAAAAATCAATTTTGCATGGAATTTATGTGAATGCCTCATTATTAATAAAACAGCGGTTGGCGGCTGCTACTTCCTCCCCGCTAAAGCAAGCACACAGTGGGGAAGCACTCACGTGCCAGGCTGTGCAATCCTTTATCTTTTTATCCTTTGCTTCAGCATCATATAAAAAGAAAGGGAGAAATGAATTCCAAGCACCTTTTAGGCATGAGCTTACAGCAGCCCGAAGCCCCCAGGAGCATGGTGGGCACACTGAGCGCGCTCAGTGCTAGGTGTTCAAAGCAGTCCTGACACCCTGCTCTCTGTTCATATTGTACCCCAAAAGTGTTTCTTTCAATAAACTTCTAATCAAGCAAATAATTCCAGTTGCTGAGAAGGACAGTGAACTCCATTTCTCACTCTACCTCCAGCAAGTACATCTCAGTACTGGAGTTCACTGTCCACCACATGAAGTTCCTTAAAATGGCCACTGGCATTTTCTCCCAAATCACTCAGTGACAATTACCAATTTTTAAAAGGAATTAGGTTCTGACTCATTCCCAATGCAAATATGCAGGTAACAGCTATTCTTCTAACAAGAGCATATATCTCTGATTCACAAATAGAAGTAAATCCCATTAACGCCCTTCAATGATAATTCCCTGCTCCCTGTTCTGTATGATTCTTCACACCATGAATATTCCTTTCTGAAATGAAAAGTTCAGAGTACTGTAAGCCTGGTTTCTCTTGATAGCCTTCTCTAACCAAATGGGTGACTTTTAACAAGTATATCACTGCCTTTCTTGACTCTTCATCAGGACCTAAAGTGTTTTCAAAAATGATCTGCGGTTACTTGCACATTAGAAATGACTCAAAGACAGGCAATGAGGAAAAGATTATGTCAATGCCATAATGAAAACAAATACGAAAATTGCATGTTTTGTCACCCATGTAGAGATGCCCATCTTCAGTAGTTAAAACAAAGCTACCTGCTCTTACTTCTTCAGCTGGATCCACATTTCAAAGATACCAAGAAAGAAAAAAGTGGGATCTCCCTGCCTCTGGGTACTTAGATATGTCTACAGATACTGGTTTCTCCTGGTTTTGAATCTCTGCTCAATAAAAGATCATACCTGGCAATTCTAAGCAAGCCACACTTGCCCCCTACACTTCCAACAACTAAATACTAGCATTGCAGCATTAACAGTCATTAAACCAACTCAAAAAGCTGGAGTGAAATAGAGTTTGGAAATTCTATTTGAAAGAAAGAGGTACATCAGATTTAAATTAACTCACAGCAAGGAGTTAACTTAAGGATAACAGTCCAAAGTAAGTGCTCATCCACAGGTTTGTTACTAAGACTAGATTTGATACATTATTGACAAGTAAAGTAGCCTACATATTATCTTTATAGTTGTGATTTTAAAAAAAAATATTTTTGCTTTTATTCTTTCTCTAATTTTTCACACAGTCTGATCTAACATGTTTTCATTGCATATCATAGAGTTGAGCCAATTGAAATCAGTAAAGTCAATATTCTTTGGGGAGCAAAAGGGAAGGATACGTTTTTTTCCTAAGTCCAATTCACATTTAGGATTTATCATTCTATACTTCAAATAAACTGAAAGGCAAGCATGTTCACTGTTGCCTCTGGTCAAATGCATGACCACATCCAATTTTGCCCTGTGACTTTGAAGTTCCTCTCACTAACAAAGCAAGTCTTTTTCCTCAGACCTTGAAGTTGGTCTTAGTCACATGACTTGCTCTGGCCCATAGAATGAGCTGGAACTGACAGTTATGCCAAGACTAAGTTGAGGCCTCAGGAAGCTTTTCAAGCTTCTGCTTATCCTTGTCCACATTGCTGTGACACTCATACTGGTGTCATCTTTGGGTTTCAGGAACATGTAGAACAAAGCAAGTCACCCCAAACAGGACCACACTAGATGAATGAGCCCTCAGACTCTAGAGGGAGCCCAGTTGAGATCAACTTCCCTGCTGTTGCCAGAGTAAAATGTCTACTTACATCGATATCTCCACTAGCTCTTGTATGTAACTGAGGTGTTGTGCTTGTCCTACCTTCAACAATTTCATGGCAATAGCTAATACATTAATCTCCCCTAATAATAACTGATTCTGATGATGATGATGGCATTATCACATCTTTTCATTAGCATGAGTGATAGATTGGTTCTGAGTCATTATAATTTTATTCTTTTTGACAAACTGTCTTCGTGTTCTCTCAGCATCTTAGGCAAGGAATTCTCAAATGCCAGTGTGCCCAGAATCACCTGAAGAGCTTCTTAAAAACATACATTACTGGACCCCACCTCCAGAATTTCTTTTTAGTTTGTTAACCTAACATTTCAGGAGACCATTAAAAAATGCATTATTAGGGATCAAAGCATCACAATTCAGAGTGCACAGATTAAATATAAACTAAAATGTGGGGCTTCCCTGGTGGTGCAATGGGTTAAGCTATGTACTGTGAAGCATACCCCAGCCATTGCAGCACAAGTTCGATCCCCACTGCCAGCCGAGGAGGTGACCCACATGGCGTGGCACACCTCTCCTGCCTCGCCTGCTGCTCCCCTCAGCAGTGGATTTCAGTCGATCTGTCTGTTCTGTTCCCTACTCTGTCTCTAATGAATTCTCTCACCTTCCACGCCCCTGGCCTATATTCCAGTTCTTGTATGCATAAATAACTAAATCTTGAAAAAGAAACTAAAATGTGCTCCTAGAAGAGACAAAAGTAAGGAGAAGAGAAAGATGAGATAAGTAGTTCAAGAAAAGAGTTTATTAGTGGTAACAAGCTTAAGCTATTCTTAGCTACATCATTGATGACTAATTCTATTCTCTGGCAATACTGTAATTTCAGGTTTTCAAGCCTAGTCTCCCAGTCAGGAATGGATCTCAGGCTGTGGTGGCAGCGCTGAGTCCCAGCCACTAGACCACCACAGGTTGGAGTCTCACGAAGTCTCAGCAGGAAATTTGCTGATGCTCAGGCAAACAAAGAGGCAGATTTGTTTAGAGAAAGAAAAAGTTTACTGAGGAGAAAAGGAACAGAAATAGAGTGGGACTCCCATGCCGGTGGAACCAGGCCAGGGTGGGCAAGGGAGTTGAGTGGAGTCTTGTCTCAAGGAATATATACCTTCCTTCCCTAATTATTCTAAAGCTCCACCAGTCTCTTTGTGATTGGTTAGTTCTCGGTGGTCTCACTCACTATTCTAATGTCTCTGTGCCCAGAACTAAGTCTCTGTGTCCCAGCCCTTATCCTAATACACTTTTTTTTATCATCCTTGTTCTGGACTGTCCTAGGGGTGTTTGATTAGTCCCTTTGGAATTTGTTGTCCTTAGCTCTGAGGCCTTCCTTAACTCTCCTAAAGTCCCTGACTAAATAGTCCTTAAAGCTGCCTAATTATCCCTAACTTGCCCTACTTGACCTAAGACTCAGCAAGAAATTCACATCCTTAGTCCTGTGATGAGTATCTTCCTTCTCCTCCTGCACCATCTAACAACAGTTCATAAATGATTGCCATTTGCCCCAGTACAAAGGCCATGGGCCCAATTCAAACAACACAGTAAGCAACTGTTTCTACTGTGGCATCTCCAGCCCCATTTAAAGATGGTACGACATAGGTCAGCTTTTCCCAAGTCACCAGTCCGCAGTCAGCCTGGTTTGAGAATACGCATTTCTCACAAGTTCTTAGGTGGTACTGAGGGAGGGTAAGAGTAGAAAAGTTGGAAAGAAGGTACAACAAGACCAGAAACCTGGCTCAAGCAATGCTGGGAACTAGAGGTGGAGACCGAAGTGATTAAGATAGTCATTAAATCAGCTATAGAAATGAAAAATCCTTAGGTGCCAACTTCCAGAGCATGAATCAGACTGCTACAGAGAGTATCTTGAGGCCCAGATCAAAGGAAAGAGAATGTGGAGATTAAGGACCATTAGAGAATCTCTAACAACAAAAGCTGACAATGCCACAAAGGAATGAGCCCCTCCCAAAGAGAAGAAGACTGTATTGGTACAATTTCTGTGCTGGGAGATGGCAGCAGCCCCCTGCCCACCAGTGAGCAAGGCTGTGCTTCTCTCCACTGACCCCCTTTTGCAAAGCAGCAGAGGCAGCTCTCCTCCCAAGGCTGCCCGCCTTGACTATGCAGCCTCTCTTCTAGCAAACCTGTCCCTTTCCGGGCAGCGCTATCTGCCTGCTTGTGTCTATGCAAGTGTCCTTTATTCTTCTTTCCCTTTTATAATAAAAACGCCTCTGTCTTGTGGAGAAACTCACCTGGGAAACTAGCCAGTGCCGCTGAAAGGGGAGCTCTCCTGGAACTTTTCCCAGAGTGAACCCAAGATCCCATTCTCTGAACCCAACAACTCCAAAACTGACTTCAGCACTGTTGGGGCTGGCTTCTGGACCACACCAAGAGATCCACTCCCGTGGGCCATCAAGGGTTAAGCACCAAATTGCCAGTTCACATACCCATCTGTGTTTTCCCAAGGCACATTTTCCATCACCTTCTCCCTCTGACCAATAAATGAGTGGGGCCAGAGCCAAGATTCCACAGGCTTTCACAAGAGTTCCCTTTGGAAGAGGCTGTCTCTACAGAAAACTGCAACAGGGGTTCTCGAGCCACGCAGCTCCGCATACTCTCTGCCCTGAACTTAGTCTTTGCAGGGGTTTGGGGAACTTCTGGCTTGCATCCAGGAGGCACTAAGTTGGGAGGATAAAAGAGTTCACACTTCTCAGTGTTCATCTCAAAGCTTTTGTTCTTAAACTCCCCCTCTTAGAATTCTGGTGTTTTACTGTCAGGGAAAAACCATAGTCCCATCTATTTAAATGTGTGTAATCAATTTCCCTCTCAAACCACCAGGCAGGTATTCTCATTTCTTTCCTCTTAGTGATGATCCCCCACTGGGAAAACAGAACAGCATTTGCTTAAGGCACAGCTCAACTCTGCCTGATTTCTTTTTTACAATGGTCTTAAGCTAAATTTGAACTCAGATGCTTGCATATGGCTCCTTAGCATCAGCTTGAGTTGGCAAGAGTCTCAATCCTTTCCATGAGGTTTATTTGCAGTACTGCCTCAGAAAATGAAACCAAATTAAAAAGCTGCCCCTTGAAACTTAACATTTTTAAAATGCAATAGGGAAATAGTAAGCAATTATAATGAACTAGCCAGTCTGCTTTACCCTTCTTCTTTTTTTTTTTTTTTTTTGTTCTTTTTCATAAAGCATGGTTTCCATCTGCTAACTGCTGCATTATTCTAACCCAAAGGCTGTGCTTTGAAGAAGGGTAGGGTTGCCCTAGAGGTGTGTGAACACTTGCCTAGGGGCCTGGGGAACGTCTGGCACTTTTCTGTTCATGGCCTGGTGTAATGGAAATGTTTCTAATCTGTTTTATAAAAGGAGTTTGACCCTATTTTGAAAATCTTTTATTTTGCAAAACATCTTCATAATAATCTTAATGTTTGATAATTCACAGTCAGCCACTATTTTGCCTATAATTAAAGTTGTATACTACTTAACATATTAAAACTAAGGTGTTTTCATTCAATAAATATCATCAGGCATTTACTTAATGCACATCCTACAACTGGGGATTGAGATACAGAGGTGGAAATGTTCTCTTTGCATTTAAACAACTCATAATACTTTTGATGAAACATCCCAAAACAAATGATTTGTCTTTCATTCACATGTATCGAGTGCCAATTACTATTGAGAGCACTTGTGGTTCGAGCTCTTATACACACAACAGAGTACAAAATGATAATAAAGTTAGGCTTGGATCCTGCTTAAATTTAGTATTGGGAGGAAATCAGATAGTTTCCCAAATAAGTGTGATTTTTTTTTATAAGTGTATTTATAATTGGGACAATCATATATGGCAAGGATATGGCACATGAGACCCAGTTTTAGCCAGTGACCCCAGAGAAAGATTTGGGAAGAAATACTGATGGAGGATAAAAATGGAGAAACTGGAAAGGAGGTGCCATAAGACCAGAGACCTGGCTCACACAAGGAGGTAGGGATAGAAGGGATTAACAGCCTTTAACCCAACTTTAGAAACAAAGACCCTTAGGCATCAAAGCCCAGATCAGGAAGTACTACACCCAGACAAGTATCAGACTGCTATAGTGGGTGTCCAAGCTCAGACCAAAAGTAAAGATAAGGAGATTGAGCTCATTATCTTCTATCTCCTGAACCCATTATAGAATGGCCAGTCCCTTTCAAATCCTACATAGTTCAAATAAGCAAGCCACTCCAAGAAGGAGTGAGCCCCTCCCAAAGAGAAGATTGTATTAATGCAATCTCTGCACCTGCATGGGGCAGCCATTCTTCTGCCCACCTGTGACTATGCAGGCACTTCTCTTCACTGACTCTCTCTTCTGCAGGGCAGCAGCCTACCTGCCTGCCCGTGACCTGAACCCTGCCTTCTTCTCACTGACCTCCCCCAGTGGAGGTAGTATAACAGGGTCATCCCCAGGAAAGGGGGAAGTTCCAGGATCCCGGTTCCGCCCTAAGTGGGTGGAGCTGAGCAGGGAAAAAAGATTCTGCAGAGAGGAGGACAGAAGGAATGAAGAAAAAGAAAGCAGAATGGAAAGCAGCAAAGAGACCTGGAGGAGGCAGGTAAAGCAGAAAAACATGTAAAAAAAACTGCGCTTGCTTTTTGGTCTTAAACTGGTTAAAACAAATGGAAGTGAAAAACCCGTGGGGAGGTTAACAATAGCAGCTTTCATCTTAATTTTAATTTTGCTCTTTTCTTCCCGGATTTGTCTAACTCTTTCTGACCCTTTTCTATGAGTCTCTACTAAAAGGTCCTTTAAACTTATAACAGGCTTTTGGGCCTTACTTTAAGCCAATCCTATTTAGCTAAACTTTTACCCTCAAGGAGATGGGTAACTTTGGATGCTTAACTTAGTAACTTTATTCTTTGTCCTTTCTGTATTGTACCCTAATTGTATTAAAGTTCCTTTCCATTAAAGGTTTTATATGTTTGTCTTAATGTGGTAAATGGCAAAACCCATTCAAAGAGGGAAGGTTTGGGGGTTCTGGGGTGCTCCTCTCCCTGCCCTGTAACAGTAGCTCTCCTCAAGGCCGCCACCTGCAACCATGCAGGCCTCTCAGTAGACCTGTTCCTTTCGGGGCAGCTCTTCCTGCCCATTTCTGCCTGTGCAAGTGTCCTTTATTCTTTTGTCCCTTTCTTTAATAAACCTGCTCTTTCAAATATAATTAACATCTCTATCTTGTGGAGAAACTCACCTGGGTAACTCACCATGTTCTGCTGAAAAGGGAGCTCTGGTGAAACCGTTCTCAGGGTGAACCCAAGAACCCTGCCCTCCAAACCTACTGAATCCAAAAAACAACATCATCACCATGCCAGGTAAGACTTGAATGTACAAAAGAAAACTGATGGAGGAGAAGGGGGAAAGGAAGAGGAACTAGATCTGCAAAGGTAGGTGAGAATATGTCATCTGTAAAGAATTAAAGAAACATCAATATAATGAGCAGGCAGCAAGGGAGGGATTCCTAAGAGATGATGGTGAAGAGGCAGGAGGGGTCATGTTTAGCAGTTTGAATTCAACCCTGGTGGAATGTTTAGTCCTTTAAACATTTTAATAGAGGGGTATGAGCTGGGTTTGAGTACAAGTCATTTAAGACTTTGTCTACGTTGACATGTGCAAATTCCACATTTGCAAATTCACCTACTCACTAATACTTCTTTGTCACCTCCTAATCTGCGCTCAGAGTACTTCCATTTACAGACATAAACAAGCACAGAATGGCAAAATATTTGAGTAACTCTACACCCCTGTGCCCTGCTGATGCTGAACAAAGCGATGTTCCCTGCCTTGTGTCTCAGCTCTCATACCATAAAGCATCCTTTCTGTGGTCTGCCTGGCACCACATTGTTTATGGGCGCTTTTTGTTCCTGACTTCTTGCTTAAAGATGGCCCGCAGAGTGGAGGTGCTGTCTAGTGGTTCTAAGCACAAAAATGTTGTGTCTTGCCTTGCTCAGGTATGAGTCATAGTGCTGTTGCTATGGGTTCCATGTTAATGATTCAACAATAAATGCTAAATTGGTGTTCTTTAAATAGAACCGTGATAAAAGAAGTATATTGTGCTGATCAGTGTATGAAAATGGTGATCACAGGCTTGCAGAAACCTAACCATCTGTTTTCCCTAGGAGTAGTGGTCCAGTATTTAGTAACTTGGTGTTCACTGAACATTACAGAACATAACTACAGTGAATTACAAGACTTGACTACCTACTGGACAGATATACTGGAGAAAAGTGGACCAGCTAGTGTGATTTCTCAGACATGCAAATGAGAGATGATAATGTCTTTGACTAATGTCTTCGAAGTGATAATAAGGGAGAATGACCCATTTAAGAGAAATTGATGATGCTTGGTGGTTAGTTGGATGTGAAGGTGATGGAAATGCAAGAAGCAAAAATATTCCTTAGTCTCTAGCGCAGGGAATTAGTTGGATGGTGATGTCTTGATGGCATATATGGAGTTTACTTTGGGACACAGCAATTTAAGATTCTTATAAGAAAGGCATGCAAGTGGAATTGTCAAGTTGGCTCAGATGTGCAGGCCTGTATTTAGAAGAGAGGTCAAGATGGAAGGTACAGATTTGAAAATAAAGGAAAATCAGAAGAGGAGCTTCCAGTACTGAAACCAAAGAAAGGAAGGAAAAGGTAAACAAGGTGATATGCACTGGGAGGTCCAGTAAAAAAACGTTTTCCTTGAAATTAAAAACATGGAGGAAATTGACAAACTTGGTAACACCATTTTTGGTAGGATTGAGTCCTTGGGCAAGTAGGGCAAGTTAGGGATAATTAGGTAGCTTCAGGGACAGTACAGGAAGGGACCTCAGGAGAGTTAAAGAAACTTCAGAGATTAGGACAACAAGAGGGATAAGAGAAAAGATAAGGACAACAAATTCTAAGAAACACCCCCAGACTGTCCTGTTGCTTCTAGGGGCAACAGGACAGTCTGAAAAAAGGATGATAAAAAAAAGTGTGCTAGGTAGGATAAGGGCTGGGACACATAGATTTAGTTCTGGGCACAGAGACATTAGAATAGTGAGTGAGACCACCGAGAACTAACCAATCACAAAGAGACTGGTGGAGCTTTAGAATAATTAGGGAAGGAAGGTATATATTCCTTGAGACAAGACTCCACTCAACTCCCTTGCCCACCCTGGCCTGGTTCCACCGGCATGGGAGTCCCACTCTATTTCTGTTCCTTTTCTCCTCAGTAAACTTTTTCTTTCTCTAAACAAATCTGCCTCTTTGTTTGCCTGAGCATCAGCAAATTTCCTGCTGAGACTTCGTGAGACTCCAACCTGTGGTGGTCTAGTGGCTGGGACTCAGCGCTGCCACCACAGCCTGAGATCCATTCCTGACTGGGAGACTAGGCTTGAAAACCTGAAATTACGGTATCAGGATGAGTCAAAAGGAAGTGAACTGGCAATAATTCTAAAATGTTTAATACATGCAAGTTATCATGAGACTCCACAGGGAGATGCCAAATGCTTTAGTGAGAAAGTCAGTTTTGTCACACGGAATAAAAATTTCATAAACAAAATAAATTTCCACTGGAAACAACAGTAGAAATTAGAAAGCTACAAAGATGGAAACAGGAATGAAAACAGAGAAACATATCAAAAGAAGAGATGATGTAAGAACAAAAGAAGCATGGAATGCCAGAACAGAGAAAGACTGATGAGATTATCTGCTTCCAACTCCTCATTTTACTAATGAGAAAACTGAGACCTAGAAATGTGATTTGACATGCTTGGAGATGTGTGGGGAAATCCTGACAAAGCAAGAAGGAAGTTGTACAAATCTCTCTTTAAAGGATTGTGTTAGGAGACAGTTGGGTGCCCAATGTGTTTAACACACACGCAACTTAAAACACCGTGAGAACAAAAACTTAGAAGTCTGTGGTTGGATGACTGTGTGTTTAAGAGAAAACACACACACACAGCTAAAACTAACTGATGGCCCTCAAATTAGCAAAAGTCGCATCTTCTCCTTCTTATTTACCTGTCAATGTGAAGGTGGATTTCTGAGAAATCCAGAAAACCAGCTTTCTGAGAAAGAACAGGTTAAAGAAGAGACCAGTTGCAAAAACAACAAGAGGGACAGAAAGAGAGACCAGTTGCCTGGATGATCAGGCAAACTACCCATCTGCACCCTAAGAGCACAGCCACTCAGGTCTGTCTCTAGACCAAATTATTATTCAGTCTTTCTGAGCACCAAGCTCACATGGCTTTGTGCCCAGTTCTGCTCACAGAGTGAAACGGACAAAGGACCTTGCCCTCAAGGACTTGACGGTTTAACAGGCGAGAAATAGACAATGAAAAAAGAAGTATAGCAAATAAATTTTACAGTGTAGGGGGAAAAATTAAGAGAAATGGAAAAAAGACCAAAAAGATCATGAATATGATAGAACAGAGACTGGTGGTTGTCTAAGAAATTCTTGACACCACATAAACCCAATTGGTAACCCCTGAGTAAGTAGGTTCCACAGACGGAAGGGTAGATGGAGTTAGTCTATGAAGAAGTGAGGTCATATATTACATCCATTACACGTTAAATCTTACACTCTACAATCTTGAGTTGATTTATCTTATGTTTAGCAATAGGTTTCCAAATGCTAGTGTTCTAGTCTTTGTTCTTCTAGTCTACTCCCTGTTAAACCAGACCATTATCCTAATGGTAAACAACTTCTCTACGGTGTTCCATTCTTTGAGTTATGTGTTGTTACTTTTCAGGTGTAAAGACCTTAATTTTTTGTTAGCTTCAGTTTATTTAGACACTTTCTTACTGGACATCCTGTGGTTTCGGGTAAATGCCACCTGGTGGACAAAAAGGCTTGGATTTATAGTTACAACTAATAAATGAGCATCTCAGTTTCCCTTGGGCATGAATAAATGAGAAATCCAGAAAGCATGATTTCTCTCAATTTTGATTTCCACAAATATTAAACTATTTTAAAATGAAACAATTCCACAAAGCATGAAACATGTGGATACAATGTTAAGCTTCTATTCAACCTGCTCTTGGTTCCCTTCTAGGAATAGGCAGAAGTATTGGATCAGCCTTTTTCAGTTCCACATATATACCTCATTGGCACATACAGGCATCTGTCCTTTCTGTCAACCTACAGGTCTTCATCAAGAAGAGAAAATACCTTATTCCTTCTGGATCTTCTGCTCCTGAGCTATTCCCAGCCTCTGCATCTTTATCAAAAGGGAAGGAGTCCCACAGACCACCTCGATATATGAGAACTGATTTTTCCTGAATTTTTCTCTATTTGAGAAATGTTCCAGTTTCCCATTCCCCTTTCTGATCAATAGCTAGCCTTTCCCTGCAATCAATTCCTTCTTCAACTAGCTCTAAATCATAGTACTAGATAGAAAACATTTACTGTTCAAAGGCTTAATGTTACAAAAATAGTCACAACAATACTAAAACAAAATATGTGACTTGGTTTCTATTTATATCGGAATTTTGATTGAATTGCTTTCTGTGAGCCAAGGCTCTTCACTTTTTAAACATCCTACACTTTTGTATGAAAACACCAGAACATATTTACACCAATTGTGGAATTCCAGGTAATGAGCCAACTTTCTCCAAAGACAATAGACTCATCCCACTCCCCGCTCTCAAACTTCCCTAGTCTAAGTTTGAAATTATAGGCATCTGCCACATTAAACCATTATTAGGACAGTGTTCATATAGACGTTGTAAAGTGCAAAACTTTCCTCTACAGTCTGGATTCCTGCAACAACTAGTGCGGCCCTCGACCATACGCATTGTCTAGTTGTTCGTCACACCGCCGGCTGTACCACAGAGCCACCGACAAGAATCTACAGCACAAGGAGATTCCCAGATGATTCATATGCACATTAAAGTTTGAGAAGACATGTAAAGAAGGTGAACGTTGGGTACCAGGAACCAAGCAAAAGAGTAGTGTGGGAGGGAAAGATGTGAAGGTTTGCACCTCTGGCTGTTATTTTCAGTGTTTCACTTCTTTATAAAACACAACCACTTTTGTCACCTCTCACAACATCCACACTCCTGCTGTCAGCTCAGGCACGGGGAAGATGCTGCCACCCACAACACAGAGGCCTCCTCACCTTTGCCTCCAGGGCCATGGCGGCAGCTGTATACCACGAAGACCATTCCTAAGCCATACCTTATAACACCTTCTCACTCCTGAGTCCATTCTCCAGTGTGCAGAATGCCTGCACAAAGCTTTAGTAATAAAATAAAAATAAAATAATATAAATAATAAAATAAAATATAATTAATAAAATAATTTTTAAAAGTTAATAAAATAATAGTAATAAAAGAGAGACTCCATCTTCCCAACATCCCCCTTGACTGTGAACTTCGCAGTACTGCCCAATGGAACTGCCCAAGACAACAAATCGCTCTAGCTTTGCAATAGTTGCTCGTGCTCTGTGACTGGTGTTGTCTGGCACTCAAACCAGTGTGACTGAGAAACTGGGTTTTCAATAGACTATTTAAAAATTTCAATAGTTAAAAGTATAAGAATTAAATGTCTTGGGCCTCCCTGGTGGTGCAGTGGGTTGGGCAGTGCACTGTGAAGCGAACCACAGCCACCACAGCACAAGTTCCATCCCTGCACTAGCTGGGAGGGGACACACGTGGCACAGCAGACCTCTCCTGCCTCGCCTGCTGCTCCCCTCAGCAGTGTACTTCTGTTGATCTGCCTGTTGTGCTCCCCGCTCTGTCTCTGGTGAATCCTCTCACCCCCCCCCCCACATCTCTAGCCTACACCCCAGCTCCTCTACACAGAAATAAATTTTAAAAAACAACCACCTTGTAACCTCAAAACAGTTGCAAACTGTTTTAGAGCTTTCATGGTTCAGAAACCCCAGGGGTTCAGAAAGGAACCAGGGTTATCAGCAAACATCGGAATGTGTTAGAAGGGGAAATCAAATATTCCGATTGGCTAATAAGAAGCCTGAGCAGGGACTCAGGGACCATAAGTCTTTGTTCAGAATTTATGAGGTTCATCGTCATTTAATTAACAATATAAATATTAAAAAAACATTTTATAATAAAATTTTATAATTGTAATAAGACACCCTAGCTCATGAATTATAGGGTACTAATTCCCACCTAGTTTTGTTGAAACTGGACATGAATGAATACATTAAAGTGCATACTATGTCATGTCTTAGAGCATAAAAAATAAGGTGGCAAAAAAGTTCCAAAATTCAAAATCCTATTCCCTTGGAAAATAAGCAAAGAAATTCAATGAAAATGTAATTTATTGAGTTTGAGTTTTTATTCATTTTCCAGTGGTAATTGCATTACCCACACAAGAGACAGTTATTGAAGAGGTTCAAAAAAAATTAAAATTTTTTTTACTCTAGATTTGTAAGCTTTCACTATGCTGCAGAAAGACCATGTTTTTTCCTCCTAAATCACCCCATAATTTAAAAATGCAATAATAAAAAAATATTAGCAGTGAGCAGAATACAAGGACCAGAAAATTCTGAACAGCAGTACTGAATCATATCCAGTATCATAATCATTTATTTATGATTATAAAAAATTAACCTTTATAGATATTTACAATGTACCCATCACTATGCAATGCATTTTGCATATGTCACCTCACTGAAGATTTACAATAACCAATAAAGTTGTCATTATCTCATTAACCCATTTTACAGGTACAAAAATTGAGACTTAGAGGCATTAAATGAATTGCCCAAAAAGCTAAAAAACTGATGTAAACAGGACTCAAACCCTGGCAGTCCAATTCCAAAATGTAGTTCCCCAACCACACCCTACCTAGAAGGTGGCCTCTGAAATTAACCCATTCACACCTTAGGAAGACTACAGCAGACAGATAAGAATTAAACCATCCTCATGAAGATTTAGATGGCAAATTGGTATATTTGGAGTAACAAGTCAACTCTCAGGGTCCAGCAACTCCCTTAGAGCTGAGAAGGTGTTCAAGTGTGGGCTTACTACAGAAAGTAGGAGAGATTACTTCAAGGGCCGTGCCATAGAGATCACAGATCAGAAAACTGTTCCTGGGAATCCACTGAATTAAAAAATATGGTCATAGGATTTTATGACTGCATTTATCTACAGAGTTTCCAGCCTGAGTTTGTGGACCAGGTTATTTTGGGAAAAGTCTGGAGATTTGGTGGGGAAAGGCATATCCTGATGTGAGACACACATGCAAGCACAATGCTCAGAGTTGAGGTGGGGGTGGGGAAAGGTAGCTACCCATGTTCTCAAGGAGTACAGCAAGAGCCCAGGGCCAGCCAGGCCACAGGCACACAGCAGCCTGGGACACACCTGTAGGCTTAGGACTCATCATCAACCAGAGACCCTGCCAGATGAGCCCAGCCAAGAGGGGGAAACAAATGGCTTTCCGATGGCCAGGTTTACAGAACATAAGACATCACTTGGAACCTCAAAACTGAAGAAAGGTTATGTCTTGTCACTCTGCTGGCGACCTGATTTTCCTCTCCAGACTGATGTGCCATCCATCCTCTGACCAAATGACACGCCACCTGTCTATGGCCTTGATTTAATATGGATGGTGATAACAGCCCAAAATCAAAATTAATTGATGGCTCTAATCATCATCATAGGTAAGTTATGATAAAGTCCAAACATGGGGTCTGGGAGTCCTGGAGGAGGGGGAATCCCAACATGGGACACTTCTAAGAACCACATCCTTACCCTGTCCCAGCTTTGTGACTCTTCATTAAGCCTCTCTCTACTAGATCCACTTTCTGGAGGAACCAAACCTGAGTCATTCTGTGGCCTTTTCTTGATAAAAGTTTGAACCCCTGCTACAATTTAGTTGCTTAGTTCAGAATCTGCCTGAAGAAAACCCAAACATTATGGGTCATTTAATCCTCTTTAGTTTCTTGCTTTTGTTTTCTTATCTGTATAGCCTAGAATTAGGAATGAAATCATCCACATAAGTATGAAATAAACTTCCAGATAAATGGACAGGGTCCAGGCAGAGAATATTTTCCACTATGGTGTTAATGTGCATTGCATTCTTACTAAAGGCCAAGGTCCAAAAAAAAAGTAAATAAAATCAGAACCAAGTAAGAATTCTGCATAAAATTTATGGAACACTCTAAAATTCAGTACAACTGAAGTTCCACCCCACCCCCCACCCCACTCCCGCCTGCCCTGGGCCTTACCCATAGTCTCCTGTCATCTGACCCAACTTCCAGACATGGTCACTGCCCTTCTGTGTATTACAACCCAACCTCATGCCCTCATAAGGGAGTCATTTTCAGATTTCTCTTTCCAACAATCATAACCAAGCTGGACTGAGTTCTTTCATTAGAACTCTGCTCATTAGAACATCAACTAGGAAAAGTACAGAAAGTACTGTCTTTTCCAGTCTAACTTATAGCCATCTTTTCCTCTAGAAATTATTACTGGACTGGAGGAGGGAGTGATAGAATTAGCTTAGGTTGAATTATTTATAAAGGAAACTAATAAGCATCAACCCCTATACACAGTGTGGTGTTTTAAAAGAGCTATAAACATTGTAAGAAAAAATAAATAAATAATTATAATAAAATAAATTAATAAAAAACAAAAACAGAGCTACAGGCAGGACTTTAGCCCTTCAGATATTTGGATCTTGTATAGTAGGGAGACATAAAAAGAAAATATTAAAAACTAAATTGGAGCTATAAAAGTGATGAGTAGGTCAAGATCATCCAGAAGAGTAGGAGAACATTTTGATATATTAATAGACAGGTTTTCTGAAACTCTGGCCCTTCAACTTTATCTTCTTGTAACTAGACCAGACTGTAGGTAGTCTTTGCCTCAGGGAATCAGAAAGAAACAAGCTTTAAAGCTGTAGACAGATTTAAAACAAAATATTTCCAAAAGACATAACCTCTCCTTAAGAAGGCCAGTTTTTCCTAATCCTGAAGAAGGTCAGAGGGGAAGGAAAGATATGGGGATGAAAAATAGGTCTTCCCCAGATGCCCAGTGCAACCCTATCCAAGTCAAATCACTTTGGCACATGGCTTATTATGATCTAAGTTCAGTCGAGTTCCTGCAGGTTCATGGAAATCTTTAATACTTCTTTAACTACTAGGAAGGATGAAAATTGGAGGCATTGCCCAGAAATTGGATTTTTGTCACAAATAGCATAGAAACCTATGTACATGGCAAAGCAGATAACTAACTACAGAGTACCTGGTCTTTGTCATTCATACGAGTCACCCCCTCTGCATCATGTTGAGTCTCCTCTCTCCAGGCACCTTAGTGCAAATATAGCACCTCATTTTTGCCCCATTGGCTTTAGACTCTACATTTTTGTAGAGTCCCCATATATATATAATTATGTCAAATTTGTTCTTTTCCCCTGCTAGTCAATCTGATGTTAACTTGATTGTGTGACCAGTCCCAGAAAAATCAGAGGGTTAGAGAGAAATTTCATGTCTACTCATATAGGGAATAAGGAAGATAATTAGATTCCAGTAGATATCTGAGAAGGGACAGTAATCACTGCCCCATATACCTAGACTGATTGTAGGGGTGAGTGATGAAACAACAGTGTCCCCCAATTAATCTAGGTGGACAAAGGCAATAAACATATATGTGTCATACCCAGTAAACAGGAAGGACATAATAGTGGATTCAGTTGGATCGCATATAAAACCAAGAATAGGGCAGGAATGGGCCATCTTGGAGAAATGACTTTAAGTAATACAACCTGGTCTCCCACTGCCATATCCCTAGGTAAGCTCCAGGAATTCATAAAGAAGAGGCAAAGAAAGGAGGAAATTTACATTAACTGAGAATCATTCCAATTTTATGGAGCTTACCTGAATTGAAGAACATATTTTCTCAACCAGAAAAGTGTCTTGAGATGAAAATAAAATTCACTGTATAGAAATAAAGTTTCATTTCTTATACTTTAGTCTGTTTAATAGATGTTTAATAAAACCAAGTATGTACAATAGCCATCTTCCAAAGCAGACAAATCAGATGCCAATTCCTTCTATTGTTAAAAAACAAAAAGTAAAATAAAATGGCCAGCTTATCCAAAGAAATATACAGATTTAAAGCTATCCCTATCAAAATTCCTATAACATTCTTCAAAGAAAATTACTAAATATTGCTAAAATTTGTATGGAACCACACAAGAACCCAAATAGCCAAAGAAATCCCGAAGAAAAGGTATGGAGTTATTGCACACCCAAAAGCAATCCTATAAAGCAATAGTGATCAAAAAATGTGATGTTTGAATATAAATAGAAAAACAGCTCAATGAAATAGAATTGAGAACTCAAATAGAATTGAGAAATGAGAAATAAGCCCACTTATCTGGAGAGATAATTTATGACAAAGGAACCAATAGAGAAGAAAAGTCTCTTTAACAAATGATATGGAAAAACTGGGCAGTCACATGCAAAAGAAGGAAACTAGAGTACTATGTCATACCTTACACAAAAATTAATTCAAAATGGATTAAAGACTTGGATATGAGATCTGAAACCATTACATACACAGAAGAAAACAAAGGCAAAAACTCTCTGTGACATTGCCACAGTGATGCTTCTGGGAACTCAGCTACAAGAACAAGGGAAACAAAGCAAAAATAAACAAACTGAACTAAACTAAAAAAACTTCTGCACAGTGTTAAGAAACAGTCATTAAAATGAAGACATACTACTGAATGGGAGAAAATATTTGCACACTTACATCCAAACAGTGGTTGATATTCAAGATTTACAAAGGACTCATACAACAAAATAACCCAATCAAAATATGGACAGAAGAGGGCCTCCCTGGTGGCACAGTAGTTTGAGTTGCAGCTATGGAGCTATCCACAGCCACTGCAGCATGAGTTCGAACCCCAGCCAGGGAGGTAACCCACATGGCATAGCAGACCTCTCCTACCTCGCCCACTGCTCCTCTCAGCAGTAGATTTCAATTTGCCTGTTCTGCTCCCCACTCTGTCCATGGTGAAGCCTCTCACTTCCCGTGCTTCTGGCCTGTATGCATAACTAAATAAATCTTTTTTAAAAATTATGGACAGAAGAGCTAATTAGACAGTTCTCCAATGAAGATATACGATGGCCAACAGGCACATGAGAAAATGCCCATCATCACCTATCATCAGGGAAATGAAAATCAGAATGAGACACCATCTCATACTTGTAAGAATAGCCTGTGTCAAAAAGACCAGAAATAGTTAAGTATTGGTGAGAGTGTGGAGAAAAAGAAACCCTTGTATACTGGTGTAAGTGACTGGGATGTAAACTGGTAAGTCCATCCTCTGTGAAAAATAATATGGAAGCTTCTTAATATATTAAAAAATAGATCTACCCTGTGATTCAGAAACTCCACTCCTAAATATCTTCTTTAAGAATATTAAAGCACTGATTCAAAGATGCATGCACTGCTATATTCACTGTAGCACTATTTATCATAACCAAGATCTACAAACAACCTAAAGCCAACAGTGGATGATTGGATAAAGATGTGGTACATAAATATAATGAAATAATACTCAGCTATAGAAAAAAAAGAGCAAGTCTTGCCATTTGCAAAAATACAGATAGAACTGGAAAGGATTAAACTAAGTGAAATAACTCAGAAGAAGAAAGACAAACACAGGATGATTTCACTCGTGTGCAATATAAATAAACAAAGAAAAGGAACATCCAAAGACAAAACAAATTCTTGGATTCTGACTGCAAACCTGAGGTTACCCATGGGGCAGGAGAGTGGGGGGGTGCAAGGGTGGAGGTGTTGCAAAGGGTGGAGGGAGGTCTAATGGACTGTGGTAGACTGAAGGTTATTTGTACTTTGGTGGTGGACATGTGAGGTAACATACAATTAAAGAGGTGGGAACAAATACTCTTTAGGCATATACAGTGTTGCAAACCAATTTAAAAAAAAAAACTGAAGAAAAGCATTCTTTGCTAAATTCCATAGGGTACCTTCTATAAAGTGGGTATTCATGAGGGAGTTTTGCAGAATCATCTCCCCAGGTCAGTGAAAGTCCTATTTGATTAAAATAAGTATTTATGTACACAGTTTCTCAAGTTCTGTGCCATTGCATATATGAAATACACCAACAAAGAAAAAAATGAAGATGTATGTCAGAGTAATTAACAAGATGTAAGTGAAAAACAAAATTAAGGAAGGTACATGGTTAAATGGAAATTTCTCCTCCAAATATTGCAGCCAGGGAGGCTAGTTGAAAAGATGCCCCTGAGGTCAGGGTTTGATGGAGCATTGCTAAATTCCAAATATCACTTGAATCAATAAATTTTTTATTTCCCCTCAGGAAAACCATTTTTTTTACAAGAATTGTCAACAGGTTGTAAAAAGTACAGTGATTTCAATCTCTCTTAACTCAGGAAAGTTTGCAAACAAGCAGTAAAATAGTCAAGAGAGTGCAATGATGAACCATCTATAAACTTGAAAATAACTTGGTTGGACACAGTGGATCTGAATGAAACCCAGGGTTTCTCTAACGCCAGGATATATTCTGACATCTAGTACAATTCTGACTACCAAGATTTTTGCAAGATTTCACACAATTTTTGCTTTGTGTGTATCATATGACTCAGTCTTTAGAAGGAAGAAGAGGCTCCTTGTTTGATTGGAACTCACTGATGAGGCTTAGTTGCTGGCAGATCCCAGCCCACTAGGTGACTGTTTTGCCTACCCCACAATACATTACCGAGAAGCAAAAGTAGTTCATTTCTAAACTGAAGCTATATTGCAAATAAACAACTTGCTAAATTGAACAAAATAATTATTCAGTTAATCTCTGTAACTATTCAGGCTTTAGCATTTATTCCAGCAGTGTTCTTCTATAAAAATAATGACAGCTTTGAAGCCTTTTGTTTTTCTTTTTATTTGGACATAGAGAAGAAGTGATAGTGGAATGGGATTTATTGGGGGTATAAATGTGGTTCTCTGAATAAAAGATTATTATTACAAAGTCTATCAATAAAATTTTAGTGAGTAAAAACAGAAGTATCAAGCTTGTTCCAAGTCCCCAGGTTCCAATTGAATTAGAGTAGATTTTTCAATGTTCTTTTAATGGAATTTTTGATGAATAAATTTAATTGGGTTTTGAGACTTCCTGATCTACTCTCATAGATGACTTTTTTAAACATGGGGGTAAAGGGATAGAACTAAAAGTAAAAGGAGGGAAGAAAGGAAGAAAAGGAGGTGAGGAAAAGAGGGAAGGAGGAAGGGAGAGAGGTGTCAAAGAACCTAACTGGTTGACGGATGATGCTTTATAGTGTCCCTAAAATTCCTGATCTCATTTGAGCACAACAGTCCTTTCCTGCATAACAGTATCGTTTATAGGGCACACACTACATGGCAAAGTCTTGGGTTCTGCTGCCTGCAAAGACCTTATCTCTCTACAGTGATACTAGCAAGACAAGTACATGCAATCTTGTGAAACTGTTAGGGGGAAAGGTGGTCCTAAATGAATTATGGGTGTGTGAACTCCAACCCCCCACTCCAAACCATCAGTGTTCCAAAAAAAGGTGGTCCTAAATAAATTATGGGTGTGTAAACTCCAACCCCCACTCCAAACCATCAATGTTCCAAAACCACAAATCCAATAAAATAATTATCGAAGAGTAAATTACTGAGACCTGAGGGTGAAATTAAGCAGCCAAGCTGGCTGTAAAAACCGAGGTGAGCCTTAAACACTCTCTTATGGAAGAGCCAGACCCCCTTCCTTCGGAGCCATTCATTCAACTCGGAGCTAGCCCTCAACGCGCCATTGCTTAAATCTAGTAGAGTATTTGTGGATTTGTATCCTTTTCTTTTTCCTTTAGTGTTATTACTATTTTATTCCCCTTTCTTTCATAAAATAAAACGTGCTAATAACTTTTGCCACGTGTACCTGGAGTTGAAACTTTTAAGTCTTCTGAGCGCGCGGGTGGAAAACCCAGTGTGGAAAACCCATTTTATATTAGAGTTGCCCTGTAACAAAACTTTTGATAAGCAGGATTACAATAGATAATAGAGCACATTAAGTTTAAGGTCTAGATCAAAAAGTATCAAAATTAAAGTGTTAATTTAGAGGTCAAGACTTTGAAATTGACTTAAATTGGGATTGCATATGAAGCCCTGTTTGTCAAACCCTTTCTCTTCTGGTTTCTCTACCTATGAATCCTATAAACTCTTCCCCAGACTCTAAACAAAGTTTATTACCGCTGATAAACATTGGTATTATTACTGAGGTGGACCTGGTCCAAACTATTCTAAAATTTTTAAGATAACCAGCTTGACTTCAAGTTCTATAATTCAGAAGTTTATTTATAAAACCCCTATTCAAAATGTTCAGAGGCAATACATGACTCTCGTCTCCCTGTGCACAGGACATGGCCTAGATTATACATTAACTATATATGTGTTGAGGGCCTCCCTGATAATGCATTGGGTTAAGCCTCCCTGGTGGCGCATGAAGCATCCACAACCACTGCCTCACAAGTTCAATCCCCGATCCCCAGCCAGGGAGTGACTGGCATGGTGCAGCAGACCTCTCCTGCCTCACCCACTGCTCCCCTCAGCAGTGTAGTTCAGTCAATCTGCCTGTTCTGTTCCCCATTCTCTCTATGGGGAATCCTCTCACTCCCCACACCTCTGGCCTGTACCCCAGTTCTTGTATGCATAAATAAAAAAATTTCTTTTGAAAAAACTGTATATGTGTTGATTCATCCTCTCAGGGAAAAATAGCTCCTTTTACTGGATAGTGAGGTCCAAGCTGGCTGTATTCCTATAAGTTCTCTGACATGACCAAATATCTCACAATTGCTCCCTCTTTCCAGATGGACTAAAGATCTTTCTTGCAATTTCTTTTTTTTAAGAAGCTCTTCCCTGTGTACGTAGCAGTACGGTATTGTTTACACCTACAATGTGCCAGACACTGGGGCTTAGAGAACATAAGAGAATAAGACAAAGATTTCTACCTTCATAAGACTACATTCTAGTAGAGAAGATGAGCAGTAAACAATAATCAGTAAGTAGTAAAGAACTGGAAGCGTTTTCCACAAAGCTGAACACAGATCTATTACTTCAACTGTCCCTAAAACTATGAGTCCAACAAGTCCCTCTCTTAAGTTCTCTCCTGCTAGAATGGCTTCTCTTCTTACCAACTAAACATGAACCAACACAATTAACTGACCTGCCCTATGACATCTTCACCCCAATCTCTCTTTTAAAACCATAATAAAAGTTGCATATAACTGCAACTCACTTGACACATCTGATTGGCCAACCCTATTTGCCTGGCCCAGTTGGCAAAATAAAAGTTTCCTAGTATTTTTCAGCATCTCTGAACGGGAGAACTGATGCCCAGTGTGATAAGAGGACAAAACCCTATTCTTAGGAAGAGGGATGCAAAGTCAAGCTGCCCTTCCACATTGACCAGCATCTTTAACACAGAACTTCTCTAAACTTCTCCCTTAAATGTGTTGTGACTCCAAATGGCAGAAACTAAAAAATAATAGGTGTTTCTGTCTTACTTTATAACTATCTCAGAGTATTCATTAGAAAAAAATTCTTAAGGATTTTTTTTTTTTTGCAAGCAGTGAATGTGCAAGCCATCATACACCCATAACCTTCAGGAAAGGAGACTACAAACACCAAAACTCTGAAAGGCTACGTATCAGAGTGCCTCTATTTCAGGTCCTCTCTACCCTGGCACCATGCTTCTCAGCTCTTTGTTCAGTTTGGGCTCTTGAGTCACAATCTCAAAATATTCCACCCGTCACCACCACCACACAAACTTAGAGCTTCCCATCATCTATTTCCTACTTTCCTTGCAAGCCAATGAGCTACACTTAAAGACAAGAATTGTAAAAATATACCTAGGTTAGAAGTCAATTGCTTTAAACAACTTTCCCTACCCCCCCCCCCATGCCTGGGATCTTCCCTAGTTAGGACTTCCAATAAAATTGCTAGTGTCCCAAACACTGTTCTGATGAGCTGGAGTGGAGGAGGGGTGGGCACCTTGCATTGGTTAGCTTTTGCTGTGTTAACACACTACCTGAAAATTGTTACCTTCCAACAACAGTCCTTTATTATCATACAGTCTTTGATTGACTGTGTGCTGCTGCCATAGGCCAGGACTAGCGGCTCTGGACTAGGCTTGCTCATACATCTGTGCTCAGTTGGTTTGTCAGCTAGAAGTCAAATGGCCTAGGATGACCTTACTCCCATGTCCAGAAGATGATCTGCAGTGTCTGGAACGATGAGGATGAGTGACTCATGTGACCCTCATCACCCAGCTGGCAAGCTGTTCCATGAGGTGGGGAGACAGCAACCTCATGTGCAACAGAAGAGGGTGAGACTTAATTTCTGTTTCACATTTGCTATTCTACTACTGACCAAAGCAAGTCATACAATCAAGCTCAAGTAAATGAAAGAGGACATCTGTGTACAAAAACACCATGACCAAACTGGAAAGTATGCCTATAAAATTCCAGGCTTTCTGTGTATGCCTCACATGGTCAACTGTATGCTAGAAGAAGGCCTTACCACCTCACACAGCACCCAGGCAAGGGAGCTTTTAGGACTGATTATTCCTTTGCATGTTTCTTCACAAAGCTGAGTCCATAAGACACAGATTTTGTGAATCCCATTCTCTGTTGTATTTCCAGAGTCTAAAACAGGGCCTTATACATAATAGGAATTAATTTATTCAACAAATTCTTTTTCTTGCATTCCTACTGTGTGCATTATACTAGGGTTGGAGGTACAAAGGTAAAAGATCCAGTCCCCATCCTAGTCAAGAAATAATGGAACCCTAAACTAAGATAGAGGCAAGGGTAGGTGGAGAGAAGGTGCCAGAATTGCAAAATGAAGGAAGAAAATCAATAGGACTTTGTGACTGATGACATGTGGAAAGGGAGTAGTCAAACATGACTATCAGATTACTGGATGTGTGGTAGTGTTGAAAGGAGACAATATTCCCCATATTGCAAACCCAATTGTAAATAACAATATAAAGATTCATAGTAGTTACCCTATTGTTCGGGTAACAATTGAATAAAGAAAAACTTGTCCAATAAAATTCATGACTTTCCTTAGCCCCACATATTCTAAAGAATCCTTTCAATTCACAAATTTTCAAAATTCTCCTTATCGCTATCTCAATGTCTACACCATCTCGTCTAGTTAGTAAAATTATTTTTCTATAGAGTAATGTATTTTTAGTGTCCTTGTACACCGTTAGAAGCCAACAATCTCTTTTTTATTGCTATTATCTTGCAATCATAAAAGCTCTGTGGTTGGGTTATGATTGCTTTAAATGAAGAAACTTAGCCCAGGTAATTTCTCACGACAGAAGTCCACTTGGGAGGTTAAGTTTGAAATCAAGCATATCAAATAATGCATCCAAGTTCAGACATTTGATTTATTGCCTATCCTTACTAATGATTAAATATTCGGCTGCCCCATTGAAACCACACATATATTCATACTATAATGTTCAAGCAGGTTAACCGCCTACTAACTTTCCACCTTTGTCCTCTGGAGAAAAACATCTTTGCACACAACTCATAATAACAAAGAAGGATTGGATAGCAAGGTTTAGGAAGAGTAGAAGCAACTAATGAGGATGTATGCATCAAATTTCTCTCCCTTAACACCAGGTTCTAGCAAAGTTTTTCTTTGTGGTGAAGGAACTCAAGAACAGCTGTCAAAAATATGGCACTGCTAACCCTTTAACAAATTAAAAAGCACCATCTGCAGGCACGGCAGTCTGGATAAGCAGATGTTCCCCACTACAAAGCCCAGGGAAGAGAAAATGGCTTGGCAATGCTGAGGTTAACGGGTCTGAAAGCAGAGAGCATATGTTTCTCCAATAAAAAGAGCACTCCACTACAGAAGCCAACAATTTGTAACGTTTATAAATCGTTATTGAACCTCTAATGTACCTCTAAATACCTGCATTCATGTTTTTAAAGTTTCTTTAAGAACAGTAAGTAGATCAATTACAGCGGACTACAAGTTCAGCATCTTTCCATGTACCATTAGTCGTTCAGTTTAGCTGAAGAAGATCCCTACACTATCTTTAATCTGTTTCTTTTTCCCTCCCATCCAGTAACGCCTCTCATTAAAACTAACTCTTTTGAAATATGCAACACTGGCGAGCTTGTCCCACTTGCTAATGGTCCTGAATTGATTCTTAATTAGTTGCAGTTTTGGAAAGAATCCAATTAAAATAGTGAGGGGATTCCAATAGCAGAAAAGAACAAGCTAATATGTGTTATGCTCAGAGCTGCTGATCTTTGCATTTAACTTGCTCAGGCAAAAGGCAGCTATGCAAAATATGGCAGGATTCAAATCATACTAAACATGTTCAGGTTTTAAGCAGAAACCTTCACATGGTAATTTATCCTCTAGCCATAAAACATGATCAAAGAAAGGCAGCCAAATGCTGTTAGAAAAATTACATTCCTTCATTCCACTTTCTCTCTCTTCTTCCTAAAAGGACAGGTTACTAATTCAGGAGAAGACAGCAGAATCTTTTCAATAAATTATACTATACTTTTTACTTGCTGTGTATTTTCCAACCTCCCATTTTCATTCTAAAAGAGGAGAGGAAGCTCAGTCTGGTGAGAACTGGAAGAAAAGGGTAGAGAGTAGGACACGGAAGCCTCTAGGAAGCTAAGTAGGATGTTTTCCTATGTTCTTTCCAAAAGCAGGGAGTTGCTATCAACAACATCCCCAGTGTTGTTTATGAGGGCAGGTGGAGGTCATTTGGCAGGTATGGCTTTTATGGTTCACATTTAATTATAGAAAAGTGAGTGCTCAGAAAAGCAAGGTCTCAGGAAGCCCAGGCAGGAGAAGGACTTGTGCCACTGCCGGTAGGTGACAGTCATGTGACCAACTTTGTATTCAGCAGTAATAACTCACTGCCCGCTGTGGGATGGAGCCCAGCTCGCCTATCCCCCGAGGAGCTTCCACCAGGCATGGATTCACAGAGTCTTTGATCTGCAGATTAACATGATCAGAAATGCAGGCTTTGTCTTTCCCGAACATCCTGTCCCTAACTTTGCAACCAGTGCAAGGCCGAGCCCATTTTTATTTGAATAATGAATTGTAGTAATTAATGCACATATTGATTTTTTTCAAGTCTCCCTAAAGGCTATTTCCATTTTTAATTTATAGAAAATATGCACCATTCCCTTAATAAGAGACTGTTCTATATTACCAAACACAGACAGAAGAGGCACACTCAACACTCAAGCAAACAATGAAAAGATAAAACAGGTGCTTATTAAATATGGGTCAGTGGCTGAATTAAGCAAAGTCACTTTTTAAAAATCAGCAGGAAGAGGTTTTTCTTCAGTATCTGCTCTGAATCTGTTCAAATATTTCAGATTATCTCTTTAAAGAAGCAGTCATTTGAAGTATTTGGTATTCTTGTAGATAAATATCTCCTTTTTAAACTCAGCTTTTCTCCAACTATTAATAAAGGGATGTCCTATGCAAAAACAGAAAGAGATGAAGAGCTTAAATCTACATCAAAGTTGTGGAGTTGTAATTTTGTCTTAAGAAGAGGTCACACCACTTCTTCCAATGTCTCTGACAAAAATGCATTTCATGGGGGAGCTGGAGTGAAGTGGGGAAGAGACTGTGGTCTGAGCTCCACCATAATGAAGCTTCCCCAGGGCTTGAAATGATAGGATTTTTCTTACTTGAAAAGTAATTCTTTTCTTGCAGCAAGGTTCTTAGTAAATGCCAACAGCAAGAAAGAAGTGTCTGGGTAATACAAAGTGGTATTTATCTGAAAGTCCTAGATTAGGAATAGTGGAAAATCAACAGTGGCGGGCATTCAGAAGTGGCCTGGCACAGCCCAGGAGGAAGGAGAGTTTGAAGACACACCACGCAAACTAAAGAAATACCTGATTAACCTTTCGCTGACTCTGAACCACGTGATGCACAGTGAGCCTTCTTAGAGTGATGGCTTTAGAAGAAGATGTTAAATTTAACCTCTGGCGCAATGATAAATTGACAATAAAAAATTCAATGGCTTGGTAATTACCAATCACTTTGGACATCGGCAACATTTTTCAGTTCTGTCACTGTGCATTGGCACAAAAGCTTCAGCTGAAATTCTCTCGATCTTCCTCTTTTTAACTTTGTTTTCATGATGCAGATTAAATCTGCCACCCTATTACTGATTCATTTTCCTAATTTTTCATGTCTGCACCATGCCCCAGCTGCACTAGACTGATAATTGTGGAGCCCAGCCCTGATGATTAACATCAGAAGAATTAATTATGCCTGCCATTAAAATTCCGGGTTGCACATGGTGATCAAGAAAAATTAAGTTTCTCTAGGCCTCTAAATCATTTCACCTTTGTGGGGAAGGATAGTGCTTGGACAGCTAGGCTGCAGCCTGTGTTCCTGCCGAGGTCGAAATCACATGCCCTTTGTCTAATTCAACAAATGCCTTTCTTGTTATTTTCCCCAGGATTTGGACCAAAGGATTTAATGCTTAGAAAATAAAAGAAACCTGAGAGATATTCTCTATCCTTTGCATCGAGAGAGGAAAAAAATACTTTTTCAGAGGCTTAGCTGCTGTTTCGAAAGTATCTGTTATTCTAATTTGTAGGTGAACGCATCATGTGGAAAAAAGAAATGTGCGGCCCTTGGAAATAGTTGATGAAATGAGGGTGGAACAGGGTCTAATTTTACAGTTGTTATAAATGGGTAGAAAGAAAATGTTCATTCAAATAAGTAAAGACAGAGGCATTTCTTGGAAATAAATTGATAATGGAATAAAAACAGATTCCTCAGATCTTTAGGCTAAATAATAATGAGTAAAGGAAGCCTGTTGACTGACGCATTTCCAAAATGATTGTTGCATGAGAACTCAGAATGTATTCAGTCTTGCCTAAGGTACGAAATTTACTAGAGCTATAAAGGGTAAGATGATATGCATTTATCATGTTCTTTTTCTACTCTATGTTCCATTTTTAAATTACCATAATAATGTATATTATAGGCATGGCTTTAGAAGACTACAAAGGGAGTCATATTTTGATGAACGGATGTAAATATCTTATACCAAATGGTAAATCTCTTGTTCACCTCTATGCAAAGAGTATGCATAAGCTATGCATCATCTCTGTTTCATTTATTATATTTAAGAAGTGATATCACAAGACAACTATTTCAATGCAGATATTCTTGTTAGTTTTTATTGGTAGTAAATTTACAGAGTCAAGTTAACCATCTGCCTATCCCAGGTGAGGCAGGGAGAGGGGCAATAAGGAAGAGTGAAAAATTAGAGATACCTTTCTAAACATTGTATTCGAAAATTCTAGAAGCATATATATTTTGAGGTTTGCTCATTTTCAAGGGAAATCTTGGAATTAGTGACATGATAAAACCCCAAACTTAATGATTTAGTAGCTTGAACTGAATCTTTCTTTCTTCTCTTTCTTGAAGTGACTGCCTTCTGCACTAATTACTCAGGATCATTTAATAAGAGTTTCACAAATGACAAGCTCTGCATGCAGGGCTGACTGCAAATGTATTCATCAAATAAGCATTTTTCAAAGATGATATAACAAAAATCAGAAAGTCTGCTGAAGTATCAAAATTTGAAAAGTCATAAAATCTGTTTAGGAACTAAGGACAGGAGAAATGAAAACAGCAGACTACTTAAATTCTTCAAATTCTTCTTCACAATGCACAAAAATGATTTTTTTAGATTTTGTTTTCTTGATACTACACAAATCCCTCTGGAAGTCTAGAAGCAGAAGGAAAGGTTGTTCCCAAACACTTATATCTACTCTAGATGAAAGGGATTACAATTAGAAATAGAAAGTAAATAATAAAATAAATCCTGCCTTTCAATAACAAGCAAATTAAAGGGACAAAAAAAGTGAAATGGTGGAGAATATGAAGCATTGAGAGGAGTGGAGAAAAAAGGAAGGAGGAGAGGAACTAACAAAATATATATAAATCACATAAACAACAAATATTTTGATATAAAAGGCATGGCATTTGCTTGATATAAAAATATATAAAGCTACAACTTCCTAATCATCAAAAAAACGGATTCATAACAATGAAAAAGTAATATAAGAATCAAATAGCAATGAAATTTCTAATGCAAAGAAAATCAAGATGGTGGCTCAGTGGGAAATGTTTGGATTTTTCTTATAGGTATTAGAAAAAGAAGCAAATGTGTGTATTTGGGAGATGGGGGTGAGGGGAAGGTGAGAAACTCCCAAATGCAAGAAGCAACTTGAAAATGGATGAGGGACTTCCTGTAACCCTATTGAATAATAAGAGTGGGACAAAAAGATGCAAAGATTTCCCACCTGCATTCATTTTCCTTTCATATAGAATAATGTCTTAGTAAATCCTAAATAAATGGACACTTACATTATTCCTTTTTATTTGTTGCAAAGAAAATAGAGCATAAGAGAGAAATTTGGATATGATAAATAATTTTGTTTTTAATATATCATCTCTAACATTCCATTGCTCTTGTTACCACTGGTATTTATAATACAAGGACTATGTGTATGTGTGTTTGTGTGTGTTTCCTATTAGAAAAAAATGTTTTACAATGCTCCCCTAGGTTTAAGGGAGAGCGTAGATAATTATCCCAATTGAGGAGGCCGTGATTACCCAATAGCATCCATGAAAGCAAGCATGCGTGTGTAGGGTCTTCCAGAATGAGTAAATAGAACTTATCACAAAATGATTCTGGCACACGATTTAATGAAATACATAATCATAATAGTGCTGTTCTCTAATTAGGAAAGAATAGTAAGCACTTCACATAAATTAATACAATTTGTATTACTAGCAACCAGTTCAATTAAATGTTTGGGTTTTTTTCTACTTTGTAAGTTCTCAAGTGGTAAGTGCAGTTACCAATACAAATGAATGAAAATTAGACAGCTGTAGGGACCTTCTTTCTACTCTGATAGTACACTGTCTTCTGAGGGTACAAATGAAACACCAGGAATCACACAGCATCTCACCAAAACTGTTTAACCTCAATCTAATTGAGATTTAAGTTTAATTTACAGCATACCAGAAATACTCAAGATGAGGAGAAAAACTAAATGATACTACAAGGAAACAGGCGAATCTAGAAAATAAAATGTCCTATCAAGTCTTTTCAATATGTCCATGTCATGGAGAATAAAGTTGAGAGGAGAAGGTCCTCCCTGGTGGTGCAAGGGGTTAAGCACTGCACTATGAAGCATCTGCAGCCACTGCAGCACGAGTTCCATCCCCAGCCATGGAGCTGACATGGCACATCCTCACCCTCTGCTTCCCTCAGCAGTGTATTTCAGTAGATCTGCCTGTTCTGTTCCCCACTCTGTCTCTGGTGAACCCTCTCACCACCCCACACCTCTGGCCTGTACCCCAGTTCTTATATGCATAAATAAATAAATCTTTTAAAAAAACAAAACACGTAGAGAGACTCTTAATTAAGAGACATTATAAATGCACATATTGCAACACATTGTTTTGAACAAAGTATCTATAAACAACTTTTGGATAATATAGTGGGAATCTAACTATGAGTTTGAATGTTAAGTGGTGTTAGAGAGGGGCCTCCCTGGTGGTGCAGAGGGTTATTTTGGTGCACTTTTAAAACATTACTTCTTTTAAGACTCCCAGCAATCCTTAGGAGATGTATCATTTTACAGGTAAGGAAACTGAGGTGCCAAGTGGTTAAACAATTTGTGTAATATCACAAAGGAAGAAGCCTGAAGTATACTCAAAGCAGGTCAGAACCCCTGGCACTGTTTCTTCATTATTCTATAGTCCAACGCCTAATTCCATAAGATGAAAAATGTCCATGATTTGATTCCACAACAGCCTATTTAGGTGACAATATCTTGCAAGTTTCATATGAACTTTTCTGCCATGTTCAATAAAATTCAGTCGCTTAGTATTAAATAACAATTCAATGAAGGTAACTAGCTAAATCAGTGGTTCTCAGCTCAGGCTGCACCTCCTAGACTCTAGAATAGAACCAGATACCCTATGTTTATGAAATTGTTTCAGGGCAAGGATTCTGATGGGCATTCATGGTTCAAAACCTCTGAGATAAACTACCAGCATCCCAGTGTGCAATGTCTGGTGACCTCATTTGATCGAGGAATAGAACTTAGAAATCTAAAGAAGTGAATGACATGATACAATATCGATGAGCCTTGAAAACATTAGGCTAAGTGAAAGAAGTCACTCACAAAGGGCCACATAGTGCATGATTTAGATGAATGCCCAGAATAGGCAAAGCTATAGAAATAGAAAGCAAATTGGTGGTTGCCTAGGGTTGGGGTGTAGGTGACTTGAATGATGACTAAGAAGTACGGAGTTACTTTTTGGGTAAAAGTGTTTTAAAGTTGATTATGGTGAGAGAGGCATAAGTTTCTGAATATACCAAAAGCCACTGTACACTTTCAATAAGTGAATTGTACGGTAAGTGAAATAAATCTCAATAAAGCCATTTTTAAGTGAGTGAATTGCATGTCTAAACCATGCCTCATTTTGACCATTTCGCTCCCCCTTACTTTCTGACAAAAGTTGGATTTGTGCATTCATTCATCAATTCAGCAATCACCTACAAGGTAGTTTCTGTCCTGGGAAATGGGGATGTGACAGCAAACAGCGCAGACAAGAGTGGGATCCTTGGGGAACTTAACCTTCTGAAGGATGTGGACAACAAACAAGTCAATGAATCAAGAGAATCATTTCAGGCTGCTTGTGAGTGAAAGAAATGCTCTATCAATTACACAGGACATTTGGTACAAAGCAGGGGGCTATCTCAGGCAAAAAAAGATGTCTGTTGACCCTACATAAAGACCAAGACTTTACTCTAAAATGCAATGGGAGGCTATTAGTGGGTTCAGTTGGATTGCAGAAAGTTTGAAATTATACTAAGAGGTCCCCAGAGCAAAGTTTCCATTAGGCAGATGACGGATGAAAATGGCACGGGCAGGTGCTACTGGTCTCTATCATGGAAACTGGAGGCACCTAGACACATGCGGATGAGCTGCACCAGTTTCTGCAGGAAGACCAGCCAGGGCTGTCCTCCTGCAGCAGCTTCCAGTACCTACAAAATGCTCTCCCCAGGCCCCAGGGTTCCATGACATACAGCACAGAAGAAATCATTTAGGCTTGGAAAAATTTCAAAGCAGGTGTTGCTCAGCATCCACCCTGGCCATAGAAAAACTTAAAACTGCTCCCAAGTTTCACCTGACCCAGAACACTGGGAATCTGTCCCATCCCAGGGGGCTCACAGGCATAAGATATAAAACACATTTCCAATTAACCACTTGGAATTATGTTACAGGTTTACTGAGTTCTGGAGCTCGCCTACCCCAAAACAATCATTTTCATTTTGTATGGGTAATGTTGAAGTCCAGGACATTATTAAGTAAATGAGAAACATCTAACGACAGCCAACCATTTTCACCCCACAAAATCTGATTTGGAAACAGAATCAAGGAAAGATTGGAAGAATCTAATTTCCAAGAACCACTTTTAAGGCCCTTTAATCTCTTTTTGAAAAGGGGTTTATAATAGTTACCTTTTATTGAGCACTCATTAGGCACCAGGTGCTGGGCTAGCTACCTGACTCACCTGTCTATCTATAATCCTTGATTACAAACTTACCAGGTGTATGTGTTGTTGTTTTATTAATGAGAAAATGAAGTCTCTGAGAGGTTAAGTCATTTTCTCGAAATCATATCCTGAAAAAGCCTCATACTGAAGTATGAAAAAAAATGTTTATTCCCAAATGCCCCACCTTGTTCTCATATTGTTGTTTACATAAATATGCAAATATTCCATGTGTGTGCCATCTTTTCAAAACTCAACACTGTATGTGAAAATCCAAATAAAGCAGAACAAATAAATTAAGAGTTATTGTTAACATTTCTGTGGGTTTTACTTCACTAATTTTTTTAATAGCAACCTCCCCAGGTGGCTTTGTGCTTTGCTTTACAAGTTTTCAATTTACATACACCTCTTCAGAAAGGCATCTTCTGAGAGCACTCAAGTACAGATTTATAACCCATTCCACAGCATATCTATTTTTGTGCTTCCTTATACCCCACCCCTTTCTACAAAACATTTATATACCCAGGTGGTTACCATAAAAATCCCAGTGCTTTGGCAAACTCGCTGAAGTCTCTTTAAATGTTATTAATGGCGGAGGTGGCATATGTGTTTATTCAACAAGGCACTCCCTTGCCCTTAAGGCAAATCCAAACTCCTTAGCCTGGTTTACCAGGCCCTTCACACCTCCCCCAGGCTCTCTGATCCAGACTGAGAGCTATAGTCACCCAGGGGCCTGTTAGATAAAAGGGAGACTGTTTGGGGGGATCTGACAGACAGATGGCAGGAGGTTATCCTGCAGTAGGAGTGGGAGATATAGGTTCAAAGACCACCCCAACCTCACAGCTCCCAGTGAGATCAGTCTCAGAATAGGAACTGTACATAGATTTGTTTTGTATTTGTTTGCTGTGTGTTTATTTCATCTCACTCATTGATGTTAAAGTGCAGACAGGATTGAAAGCCTGGGACCCGTCTCACCCACCAGCCTCTGCTCCTGACACTTCCTCTTCACACTGGCAGCTGCAGCCCACCAGTATGTGCTTGCCTCTCAAAGACACCATTCAGCATGAAGCAGTCCCTCTACCTGGAGGGCCTTCTTCCTCTGTCGACCCCAGCAACTGCTGCTCCTCTCTGTCACGTCTCTTGGATATTCTCTCTGGAAAGGTTTCCCTAGCCCTGTTAAGTTTCCAAGCACCCTAGGCTCAACACTCAACCCTCACAGAACACTTATTCATAAATACTTTATCAAGGGGCCGTCTGGGAAGTGCGTCATTAGGCAGTTCCATCAGGGGCAAACATCACAGGGTGCACTGACACGAACCTAGACAGAAAATCTACATTGTGACCATTAGTATTTAGAATCTTATTTAAATCAGGTCTGGAGCTGAGAGTGCCTACATCTAAGTCAGCAAACTGCAGGACCCAACATGATTTGCACCTTCAACTAAGGCGAGGTTCTCAGTCATTAGTTAGGGCTTTGCTAATCTTAGACTGGGAAGTGAACATGGGTCTCGCCATGAACGTGTTCTCCACTTTGCCCTCCTATTGTTTTGTTTCTGAATAAAACTATTGTCAAAATACGTTTTGTTTGAGTTCAACAAAACCCACACATTTGGTGTAGTCTACTGGGACCAGCTTCATGGACTGAAGCACTCTAAGGCAACTTGCAATCTATTCTTCCATGTTGATAAATATTAAAATATAAATAACTTTATATTTATACACAATATAATATGAATGTTTTATTATGGTTACATTCTTTTTAATTTATATGAACTCTATATAGTCATCTCACTCTATGTACACATAGCTATAAATATTTTGCCATTTTCTTTAATTTTTGCCTTTGTTTATTGAGGATGTTTTATTGTATTATTGCTTTGTTTCAATGCAGTCATTTTCCTTTATGTTTTATAATCTTTATGTTTGATATAGTCTTTTCCTTTATGATTTTGGCTTTGATGGCATGTCATTTTAGTATTTTTATGTAGTTCATGAGATTTAAAATGGATTGCTCACTTTATCAACAATAAAGTGTCACCTGGAAATTAAATTAGAACTTTTGAAAATAAATGTTAGACTACTGCACCATATTCCTTATCACTACCACTCAAAAAATTTAATGACTAAAATTAACATTTATCAATATTTTTTGAAAGAAAAAAATCAGTCTTTCAAACCTTGCCTGTGCCAATTAGCAGGTGATACTTTGTGTGTTCCATATTTATTATGTGAAGTAACATAATCCCAGTAGAAAACTCTAATTTGGTCAGAAAACAATTTTACAAGCTGTTGCAGAATATGAATGCAAGTATCACAGCTTCAAACTGTGAGGAGAGATCCAGCCAGAGCTTGGCTGGAAATGTGTTGATAATGACCACACATGGGATAGAACAACGGAAAATCATTTCCTCTCATTGGCAGACAACACATTCTAGAAATGTTTCTCTTTCCTTTAATGGAGATGCGGCATAGGCACCTCAAAGTTCATTAAGAGTAGAATGACGATAAAGTCGGCACCTCTGGATCACACACACACACACACACACACACACACCTCTCATTGATGAACAACTGCTCAGTGAGCCAATATTTGGCCCAATAGGTTTCTTTTGTCAATGTAGACTCCTGGTCAGGAAAGTAGAGCCAGCTCTCAAGTATTCAAATTTCTGATTCCATGATTTCATAATACCTGTTCTGTTCCCTTTAAATTGTGTGACAAAATATTTTTAATAGATCATAAATAATGGATTTATGAAAGCCAGCAATTTAAATTTTTGTTTTAAATCCATAAAATTAACAATAATGATAATGAATCAAGAAGCAGAAGTCAAAGGAAATATTATTCCCTGTAACAGGAACACCTGTGTAAGATAAATCTTCATTTTGATCTCTTGAGAATATAAAAAATGTATAGTTGTCTTATTCTTTGTATTCTACTACTAAGTTCTGTAAAAAAAAAAAAAAGTTTATAACAGAGTCTAATTGACCACTTTCACAACTGTACCCTCACCTGAGAAAGAAGCAAATGCCCTGCTGATGAGCCCCCTCATATTGCTCAGTGTTTACTAAGTGAAAGGGAGTGCTGGACCAGGTCATGGGGGGACCCACAGAAACCAAAAAATAGAGTAGTTGCCAACAAAGAATTCACCATCCATAAAGAGGATGGAGGAGTAAAGAGACTTAAATGGGAAATAATTACAAGATAAAAAATACAGCTGATAGAAAATCCTGTGTTTCAGGAAAAAAGAGAATAAGTATAGGCTGGAGCATAACACAGTTCAGTGGAGAAAACAGAAATTGATCTGGATGTCTAAGAATGAACTGGCAAAAAGAAGAAATAATGTCCAGGGTGGGAAGGCAGCAAAATCTTCAAACAAGACAGAAATGTAGAAACAAGGGAGAGTAAGCAAAACATGATTTGCTTTGGAGAGCCATCGATGCTCTATTGGATTAAGATGAATGCTATACTGTAGAGTGAAAAACAGAAAATAAGACAGGAATATGCAAAAGAGGCTGGAAGACCTGGAAGAAAGTTTTTACCAGGGATTTGTAGACTCTTTCCACTCTAACTTTCAACTTTGGGAATCAAAAATAGAGCTTAGGGGCCTCCCTGGTGGTGCAGTGGGTTAAGCAACGCACTATGAAGCAAACCACAGCCACTGCAGCACGAGTTTGATACCCGCTCCCAGCCGGGGAGGTGACCCACATGGTGCCGCAGACCTCTCCTGCTGCACCCGCTGCTCCCCTCAGCAGTATTTCGGTCAATCTGCCTGTTTTGTTCCCTACTCTGTCTCTGGTAAATCCTCTCACCACCTTTACCCCAGTTCTTGTATGCATAAATAAATAAATCTTTTTTTAAAAATCGAGCTTAGGTATTTTAATATAAAAGTTGTTAAGAGTCCAGGGTTGGTCAGAAGGCTGTGTGTTCCAATGATATACATTCGAATATCCCTCGTAAAGTTCCCACCCTTCCCCCATTATGACCTAGATGATTGGAAAGTCACTCCAAACTACTTTTCAATGAACAAACTAATAAACTAATGAACAATCGTGCTGAAAATTATTTTCAGGAGCGTATTCTACCTGGACATGAGCTATCAGGGGGTTTCAAGGGAAGGGGAAACTGGTGGGAGAAAGGCAAGCAGACTATAAAACTACTGCAGAAAATCAATTATAAAATGATAAGTACCTATATAAGGAGTCAGAAACAGAAATAAAAAAACAGACATTAATTTGAGAAAACTACGGCGAATCATTAAGTGATTTTAACTCATTGCTATTCCCATCTAACAGCCAGGTCAAGTTTAAGTGGTCTGATCAACTAATAGACTCGTGCATTCACATGGAAAATCTCTATTGAGCACTGTGCACTCTTCTGGCCTCAGGAGTCAAAATGAAATTCAAATTTATTTTCCTCATATTTTTGACTGATCACAAAAAGCTCTGACCCCTGGCAGCCTAACGACTGGTATGCAATTGGCCATTATCACAATAACCATCACTGATTCCCAAAATAACCTGGCATTTATTAGGAGACAGGTTTGAAAGAATGAATTTTAAGGCTGAGCAGTATCAAGAGAGTGCCAACTGTATATATACTGGAAACATTAAACAAGCAATTAAGCACTTCATCTCCAGTCATTCTATATTATTTACCCAGGTAAGACTAAGTCCCACACAGATATAATGTGTTTTAGGAAGCATGACTTGGCTAAAATTTTTAAGATAGGACAGCAAAAAATTGCACAACAATCTTGCATGCATCATGAGTCAAAAATTCTCTAAATCCAAATTTGAACAGATAGTTTAAATTCCAGGTCTTTTCTATCATGTAACTTTGCCTCTGGGGCCTAAAATCTCATCCATCCTAAACATCTGTATCAAGATTAGATGGCCCTAAACACATTCACAAATAACTATTGGGGGAGTAAAATTCATTCTCTCCACCCTCCTTCTTCCCTCCCACCTCTTCTCATTCCCTCCCAGTGTCTCCCTCCTTCCTTTTTCGTCTTTTGAGAGTCTATAGCTTCAGGCAGAGTCCCAGGTGCTGGGGGCTCCCACAGTAAACCTAGCACAGTCTGATGACTGATTGAGGGGTCACCTTGACTAGAGTCAGTCTTTCCAAGTCCTCCAAAATTCACCCCCGCCTCTACCCCCAGCTTATCTCCTGATCATAGGCCAAGCAAGCTTTCAAATCAACCCACCAGCTCTACTACATATTAAACTTAGAATTCCTAGAATTTATTTTGGTCTCTTACTCCTTGTCTTTCATCATCCCCGTCTAATGCTGCTCCCTACCTTGACATAGACTGACCTGAATTCAAATACTGACTATATTTTTCTATCATGGGATATTTAATGTTATTTAATTTCAGGGAACCTCAATTTCCTCATCAGGTAAAGGAAAACAACAATACCTGTATTTCCATGATGTCAGAAGGATTCAGTGAAATAATGTGTGTCAATGCTTCCAGTAGAGGCTTTGTGATGATTTTCTTTGACCACCCCAGCTACATGAAAGCTCTCATACCAGATTTCCAGAGCACAACAGACCACTGCACTTTTAAACCACTCCTGTTTACAAGTTATTTCTGAATTCATCTTCACTCCCTACTTAGGATCAGAGAATGTGACAAACTTTATGTCTTCCTGATACCTGAGGCAGAGACTGACACATAATTGGTAATGCTGAAGAGGAAAGGAAGCAGAATGGTAAATGATCCTTGATGCCTCATAATCAGTAGTTGAAAGGCTCTGATGAATTTGGAGTTTCATCCAACATCCAGATTGTTCCTCTGAGCTTTAAGTAAGAATGCAGAGAGTCTCCTCTCCTCAAAATGACTTCTTTCTATCACTACCCAGTTTAAATCCACATGCAGAAACTGAAATGTTCACATTTAAATAATATCCACTTAATTTTGGTCTCCATATTCAGGACAGTTGTAATAGTTAGAAAGAAAATAAAAAAGAGTATTATTGTAATGCAGCAATGGGCTATCCAAATAGGAAACTAAATGGAAAGCTAACAGTTTATGAAACATCAACAATTCTACACGTTTTCCCTTCAACTAGCATCCTAAGAAAATGACTAGCACCCTCAAGAAGATGAATCACAAACCTGTGCCTTAAAAGATAGAGCTGAGGATGAAGAAAGGACTTGTTTTTTCAGATTATGCCCATGGCCAAGCTAGCTTTTATTCTAAAGCAAAAGCAACTTCAGAAAATCTATGACCCTTCCTCAAGAACTTGAGGTTACTTCACAAAATCACCATTCAATCACCTCCCGCTTCAAGGACCTTCCACTGTTCAGTGAAAGTTTCTGAATTATAACAACAGTCACAACTAAATTTACTCAGAATAGATACTATCAAGCTAAAGTTTTCCGTGGACTCCGTGCATTATTTCAGAGAAGGAGCCCTCAAGTCTGAGAGTACCCCACCCAATGCCTCACCTGTCCTCCGTGTGGTTCTCTCCAAAAGCCAGAAATCTGGAGCTAATCCACAAGGAGAACCATCTGCCTACTTGGATCAGGTCCTTCTCTGGTGAGTGGACAGAACCATTTTCCAAAGACTGAAAAATGACCAAAGAAAATCCTTTAAAAGACATACCAATTTCACTATGACATAAGCTCACTTTGAGTTGTAGTTGCTTCACATGGGGAACAAAGCCTGACGCTTTCCCATCAGAGAACTCAGATAGACTGTGAAGGTGACAGGGACTAAGGAACAGGAACAGGTTGGCAAATTCTCAGAACACATTTGGATGTAATTGCCTATTCTTTTTTTTTTTTTTCCAGGAAAGCCCCAGCAACAGGGAAGGAACCCCTCCTTGCCCCTTGCCAGTAAATTCTTCGAATAGCCATGGTACTTCCCCAGAGACGTTCAGAGCCTGCCATTCATTTAATTGCTTAAAAAGCCCAAACCAAACAAGAGTTGCTGAAACTTGGCCCTCTGTTTGTTGGCTGTCTGCAGATTTACAATTTAGCACCATGTGGATCTTCAGAGCCAACGTGTTAGGAATCTGAGGGGCTCATTCCATGTCTCCAAATACAATGGACCAGAGTGAGAAAGCTTCAAAGTCCCCAGAAGGCATCAAACCCAATTACGTCGCAACACACGTGTGCAGCCCTTTAAGCTGCTCATTAAGATTTGGAAAATTCTTCTGGTAAATGTCTTCATATCCAATTTAGCCTTCTTTTCCCTTCTCTCTACCACCCTCATTTCATAGACAGGCAACAGTAATGAGCTATATAAACGTAACTCTTTAAACGAAGAATGTCATCGCTTAAAAATACAAGAGAGCCGTACATGTTGTGTGTGTCTACAAACTGCAGTCGCTGTCTGTTAGCGCTTGTAGCAACTTTTAAATCTGTCATCACAGCATGAATTTCATACTAAGCTCCTTCCTGGTGCTGGAGCCAGGAAGCAAAGGGGAACAGGCTGTATCATTTATGGGCAGAATGGCACTGGGTGCAGTGTGACATCACACTCCACTCTGCTGTAACGAGGTGAAAGGCGAGGCTGCAACAAAGTGAGGCACCTTGTTTATTGGGAAAATGTAAGTGGGGCTGTATTTCAACTTACGATAAAGCTGAAACAAAGGATATGGATTACATATTTTCAGCAATTTCAGGCAAGAGGAGAGTGAGAAAGAGGGAGCCATATAGAAACTTAGTGATCAATGCAAACATCAAAGTGGCCTCCAGGCTGGCTGGTTCCCTTGGCATTTGTGCTGTGTCGCTGCACCCATGTGCTTAACTAAATATGATCAGATTAGCAGTGTTAATCTTTGTTTCTTTTGCATGGCTAATATTTAAGCAAGGGAAGAGACACCAGACCAAAAGTGAGAGAGAGAGAGAGAGAGAAGTGTGTGTGTGTGTGTGTGTGTTACTATGGGTTCCTGCTTAATAGCCTGTCAGGTCTCCATCTTGATCAAAAACTTTATATTCAAAGGTAGCATGAATATAAGTTCACATACCACATTTCTTCAAGTCTTGCTTTTTTTGCTCATACTGATAGATCAATTTTTTTAAAGACTTATTTATTTATACATATAGGAACTGGGGTACGGTCAGAGGTGTGGGGGGTAACAGGAGTCACCAGAGACAGAAGGGAGAACAAACAGGCAGACTGATAGCTCAACCTCTATTTCTCCATATTATTACCTATATCCACATTTGAGTCTATGACTAACTGAATACACTATATATACACTGAATTACATTATATAACTGAATACATTATATATAATGTGTGTGTGGTAAAACAGATTTGCTGAATAGTAGGCTGAATCTTTCTAGATCTAATTTATTTAGATTTATGAAAATCTTATTGAGAAATTGTGGCTACATTTTGGTGTATTTATTGATCCCCTGCAACACATGTCCATCCTCCGAGAACGCACAGTTTACAGGGAAATGTCATATAAACATCTGGCTACAGACAAGGTGGAAGTCTTACAGTACAGGTGCTAATGGCAACAGAGAGGAAGAAAGTATTAAAGTTACCTCAAGTTATTTTACTTCTTATAGTGAGGCAACCATGCACAGGACAGCAGGTGGAGGGCCAGGGGGGCAAGCCCCCAGCCCGCAGTGAATCTTTCACACTTTTTCTCTGGGCTCTTCGTTGTTCTCACCCGGCTTCACCTCTTCTATAGCCACACTTTCATGCTCCCACAGCTGTCCTCCGGAGGCCATCATGATATCCCTGACCTCTAGGCTCAGGTGTGCACTTATGTATGCGTGTACACCCATGTTCCAGGTGTTCCCAATCAGGCACACGTGCTCCGTGCCCACGCTCCCAAGTACCTCCTGCATTAACACCATCAAGGTCGCAGGAGACAGCCACAAACGCTAGAGGTGCAAAAAGTCTGATCAATTCACTTGCCCTACACTTCTCTTGAAATTAGTCCACTCAGAGAGTTTTCCTACATATCAGTAATGCAAAAGGTTTGAGCCCTTCCTGTTGGGATGTGACTCAAGCCCCCACTTGAATGATAAAGACAGAAACTTCACACCACCAAAGCCCCATTGAATTCTTTGAAGGAGCTTATTTTTTAAATTTCTTTAGATAGTTTTCAGTTAAATGAGAAATTAATTGTAAGAGAAAATGTAGGACTGAAGGTCTACAATTGCTCTTTTGTTCTTAATTTTCTCAGCTCTAATCAGACACACCCTAGTTGAATTAGGCCTACATTTTATCAATTCTTCCCCTTGCTTTTTCTGAAGTATCGGTTTCTTCTCACTTTTTAGCAATCCCAATACTAATTGGACTCATGCTTTTTTCCCTAATTATAGGCCCATTAGAAACCCTGCCTATCTCCCTGGTGTCCATACACTCCTTCATCAACAGCAAGCAAACCCCGCCTTAGCTGTCTTCCTTTTCCAATAGATGCTACGCTGCTGCCCAGGTATATAGCTGGGAGCAGAGTATCCTTTCTCATTCTTCATCAATGGGATTATTAAACCTCTCAATTTTTAAAAAATCAAAATAATAGAGTGATTAAGAACCTGATCCCTTGGATTTTTTTAAAATAAACTGATTTCTAACATCAACTCTACCCACCCACCTTCGCTACCTTGGACAACTATTTACCCTTCAGAACTTTAATTTGCTCATCCACAAAATGGGGAGAATAATGACACCTACAATAAAGCGGTTGTGAAGATTAAATGACTCATGAAATACATGGCACAACACCTGCACGCGGTGAATACTCAGGACGTGGAGACTATGATGAAAGGAAGATGGTAATAATGATTGTTATGTAATAATCATATATTATTTCCTACTTGTGGTAAGAGCTCATTGCCTAACATCATCCCAATGCCACATTCCGTCCTCTAGTTGATTCCATTTTAATGTCCTAGTATTCTCATCTTCCTACCTGTAGGGCAGAAACAGTGCAGAAAGAGAAAGACAATGGGAACAAAATGCAGAGACAGCCAATCAGTCAGCAAAGCCCCCACCCCATGTGCATACAATCAGCACCAGCTGTAGTCCAATTAAACTTAATCTAGTCACATGCTCATGTGCTCCTCAGAAATTAGAGGAAATCAATTCAAATGCTAATGAGAAAGTCCATAATTTATTATCTGCTGAGGAATGCATGTTACATTAATTTTAACTGTAAACAATTATTTTTATTGCAAGATTAATTACCCTATTTTATACAACTTCCTTTTTTCATATTCTTTTAAGGAATTAGTTTTCAGTTGCTGTTTTGTGGCTCTGTCACAGTTCTTTAGCTTGAGAAAAGTATAATTAATTTAGGGATGCTGCAAATGTTGTTTTCTATTCTTCTGCCAAACGAAAGTGGGATAAATGGCTAGGTCAAGCATGGAGAAAAATAGCTGCAGCTTCTGGCCAGGATGAAAAGACATTAGAACTCAGAATAGAAGTTGCGGTAGAGTGTAGGGGGTGTATACCAAACAGAATTTAAAACATCAGTTAATGTTGGTCATTTCTGACCATAGCATTTCTCAAAGTCTTCAGCATGTAAATCCAGTCTTCAAATTATCCCAAAGTCTCTGAAAGTCAAGGGGAATGACGTGAGCTAAAGATTTCAGAGCAAGAAAGAAACTAGTCATTTGTTTCCTTAAAATAGCATCAAGGCCTGGGCTTTTGCTCTGTAATATGCAGGGTGGGGTGACCGTTCCTTTGAGCAATCAGAAATGAATGAAATTTGTACTGTCGGATTCTACTCCTTTGACAAAACTGCCCTCACTCTGACTTGGTTCCCAAGGTGAATGAACGTTCAATACAGTGGCTTGTGGGAAATCATTCTTAAACCAATCACTTCTCAATGCAGAGAATAGAGTTTTAGACAGTGGACAGGGCTCACAGATTTGAAAGCAAGGATTCTATTGTTTCTGACAAATCATTGGCTTGACTCTTGTGCATTCTAAGTTAAATAAGCCCATTTCCTCTATAGGCACAACTAGACTTAGCATTTCAAAGGTAAATATTTATGAAATAACAAAATCCATTGGTTTACTTCATTGGGACTTTCTTAATTTAAACTTCTAGTGAAAGCAACTGCTGGTCATCGATTAAAATTAAATTAGTCTAAATTAAATCAATAAACCTAGTTGTTGATTTCAATGGGAATTTGGTTAGAAAATGGATGAGAATTGAGCCCAGAGAAGATTCCAATGCTAATTACTTATAAAAGTTTAGGCTTAGAGGGTAATAAGCATTTAACCTAGGAATGCGGACAGAGGAAAAGGTGCTGGCTGTGAGGACTTTGGGCCACAACCCTAAAGTCGGGTTTAGTTATGACTTCCTGTCAAGGGGATTGAATCCTAGTTAGTCCTAATGTGTCTCAAACTGACCCTCTTGGAGAGCTACGGCCCCAGAGCCACGAGGGCACACACAACAATTGGCTGGGCTGGAGCAGACAGGATGAAAAATAATCTTTCCCGTGAACAACAAGCTCTCAGCACTCAACACTGTAAATTCAAACCAAAAGGCGGGGTTTTGCCCTTTTTGCATGCTTTCGTGATTTCTATTAAATATTTTCACAAGTCCCTACCAGGAGAGCATGTGCTAGTTATCAGCATTACATATAGTAGCTACAAAAACCAGGAAGTGGTTGGAAGGGACAGGCTGTGGTGATACAGGTTACACCTGGTTTTAATTTGATTGTCAGATGTCATAAGGGCAGGCTTATAAGACTAAACCTCACTTCTACTCCAAATCTATAGGGAGTTATTGCTGATTTATTTTAGCAAAGAATGCTTCATGCTCTTGATTTTCATTCCAATTTCTCCGCTTAATAAAATAAGATGTCACATGTCAAGCTACATTGTAGTGAATTATTTCAACAACCCAAAGCCATTCAAATCCACTTGAAAACTTGCCACAAAGCCAAGATCTGTCACAAAGCATTAGGATTAGTTACCCCTGGAAAGCCTCCTATTAGAAGACAAGCCGATAGGTGGCACACAAGAAGAAAACCTTGAAGGATTTCCAAGCTTTGTGCACTCAAGAACTTTTAGTTCAAAATACATCAGGATTCTATAGCCTCTTGAATTACTCAGTGCCTAGACTTAAACTCCTCTGTCTTTTAACATAATCTTATCATGGACCAAACTTGTGGCAGACTTTATGAAAACTTCAGCTTCCCCTGACTATAAATCTCTAAATCTGTTTCCACAAAACACAGAGGAATGGACCACCATTATTATCAGAGATTTCGTATGTGGAAATTTGCATTCTATGAAAACCTTTTGATTGATGAAGAGCAGGACATCCAGGCAAGTAATAAGCCACAAGTTTGCATTTGGAAAGTTTGCTGAGTTCTGGGCCTGTTTCCTTGCAGCTGGCGCATGGGGCATCTTCAGTTGAACCGCCCCCCTCCACTCCCCTCAGTGGGTCGAGTTGAAGCATCTCCAACCCTGATCAATTACAGATGTATTTCACACATCCCAACCAATGTGGTCAAAGAAGAAACTATTTTGGGAAGAGCCTATAGATCATAAATGTGATGAATGAACCTAAGGAACCCCATCTGTAAGTGCTTATTCTAGATGCAATGGTAGAGTTTCAATGCCTTACCCTAAAACTCTTCAAGAGGAATTCTTTTTCTTTTTTTGTGTGTGATAGATATGTGTGGAATGTCCTGCAGAACTGCAGGATTTCATTTTCCCAGTGTTGATGAATATGGGAATAAAAATGAACCAGAGGAGAAACAAAGAGATGCTATATGAAGTCTCCTCCTTATATTGCTCCTTTCACTATTGGGAAGCAGGAAGTCCCAAACATCACACCAGAAAGTATTCTCTTATGGTTTTTATCAGAGAAATTCAGTCTTTAAAAGGATAGTGGTTTTGGATCTGATTCAAGGAAGCATCCTTAGATCCTCAGTTCCTTTGAGATTCACCAGTCTCTGGTCACACCAAGGTCATTCAAGTGTTCTCATAAAGCAAGTCTTTGGCAATAGTCCATGCCTCCGTTAGCTCCTCCCATCCTCAGAGAATCTGCTAGATTTCCACCACCAGACCTGACCCCACTAAGGTTCTAAAAAGACTTCCAAAGGTCAATGTGTAGAATTCAGGTTATCTGCACCTGGGTAAGGAATTTCATATTTTCTTAAAATGTGACTATAAACCAGAGTAGAATTAGCACATTTGGGACTTAGAGAAACCATATATTTTTTCACATCACTATTATTATTATTGTAGCTATCTAAAAAAAGATAGCTTTATCTTCATCACTGCTTCAAAATGTGGGTGGTTATCAACAGATTGCTAGATTTTATTGATTACGTACTAATAAAGCATAAACATTGCTATATCACTATTTTAGAATATTTGATAAGTTTTCCTGGTAATTCTAGATATTTTATGCATTAAAGCATTTTTGTTAGAAAGAGTTTATCGGCTTGTTCAGATTTCCAAAGACGTCCATGGCACACACACAAAAGATGAAGGACTCTGATTTTAGCAGGACTATGAAATTTCAATCTGCATACTACCACACAGCTAAGTCCCAAAAAATGTTTTCTAGCTGGTCCTAACAAGTACCACAATTTGAATTTCTGTCTTAGTAACCTCATTCATTATCTATTCCTTCTAGGACTGGGGACTTTGGTTTCATTCATTCATTCATTCATACAGTATTTATTGAGTGCCATCTCTGTGTCAGATACTGTGAGATGTGTGTGTTCCAAAAAGAGCTTGTATTCCAGTGGGGGAATGGATGGATAGATAGCTAGGAAGCTGGAGCTATGGAGGGAAAACAGTTAGACAGGACTCCATGCAGAAAGCAAGCTGGTGTCATGGAAAATGACAGATTGTTCACTTCAGTTTGGTGGTCATGCATGACTTCTCTGAGATCTGGATGGTAGAAGAAGCAGACATTTGAAGTTCAATGAGGAAAATTACTGGCATGTTTGAGCCATCAGGGAAGATCAGGGTGACTGGAAACAGTGCTGAGGTGGAGAGTGGTCACAGATGAAGTCAGAATGGAAAGAAGGGATTATTTCATGAAGGGCTTCCTAAATCAGAATAAGAACTTCGGATTTTACAGAAGTGCTGGGCAGGCATTCAAGAGTTTTAAGCTGATTTTCATGACCTGATTTATGTTTTTAAAAGATCATTTGGCTTCTGTATAATGAATGGGCTACAAGAACCCAAGAGTGAAATCGTGGAGAGAATTAGGAGGTTGGGACAGCAACCTTGCAAGACTAGAGCAGTAGCTGAGCAGATGGAGAGGGAATGAGGTTGGCTCAGGAGTACTGCCAAAATTAAGATAATTTGAGCTTATTAAGATAATTAATAAGTTTATTCAGATAATAAGGTAAGTTTGAAAGACGACAATGTACAAATGTGTGGGTTGTATATAAAAAAACCACAAAAGACAACTCAGTAGCCCAAGACTGTAAACTGGTGGCCCAAAGGGAATAGGAAGAGAGGTAACCAGAACCTAGAAGAAGTAAGTGTGTTAAGAGGGTGGCCTCAAGGTCAGAACAGGGGAGGGAAGAACACAAGAAAATATGGTGATGGTTCATGGGTGAAATGGTGGCAGCAGGAGAACTATGGGGACTACAACAAAGTAAGAAAAAAAATAATAAATAAAAATAAAATTTCCAGTAATATCCTTTTTTTAAAAAAGAGAATGGCCTCAAGAGACTTCTGACCTTTGGGCAACACCACAGCCAGCCCTTGGCTGCTTTGGAAGACTCCAAGGGAATAAATTGCCCAACCCCAAGTTCTATCCTCCCTCCAATCTCCTATCAGCCCTCACTGTTGGCCAGAGAGAAAACAAGTCCAGTGTCAGAGCCAATCAGAATGAAGGAGGGTAAGTGATTCTGAAGGGATAAGAGGAAGAGGTGTAGCATAGGCCATGTTCAAAGGAAGCATGGACACAACTCCAGAATGTTGTTGCCAGTCTGCCCCTAGAGTATTGCCATTAAGCCCTAACCTTCCTGCCTGCCCACTGCTCAGAATGCCAGTCTTGGGTACCCATCAGCAGTGGAGGTTATCTCCTTGCCTCCAAATAATTTGTTCACATCCTTTTTCCCTCACAAGACAATAAGCTTAAGAATATTTGTTTGGGGCCATCCCTGGTGGCACAAAGGGTTAAACACCACACTATGAAGCTTTCCGCAGCTTTATGCAGCTTTCTGCAGCACAAGTTCAATACCCAGCCAGGAAAGGGACCCACATGGCGCAGCAGACCTCTCCTGCCTCACCCACTCCTCCCCTCAGCAATGTATTTCAGTGGATCTGCCTGTTCTGTTCCCCACTCATCTCTGGTGAGTCCTCTCACCCACACACACACCTCCGCCTATACCCCAGTTCTTGTACACATTAAATAAATCAATCTTTCAAAAGTAAATAAATAAAAAAGAATTTTTTTTTTTGCATCTGTCATGCCTGGTAGAGTGCTGTTTAGTGAAAGATTGGATGAAAGAATGAACTCTTCCAAATTCTGATGTTCCCCACACCTATGGAAGCTGTTACTCCATGTTGTATTCCCCAATCCCAGCTGCTGTGGAAGCAGCAGTCCTTGCCTATCCCAAGTCATGCCAACACCTTGCTCTCCTTTCAGTTCCTCAGATACAACCATCAAAGTGTTCTTCTTGTCCACCTCAAAGTCCCACTCTCTCCCCTTTATAATCTTCATATATCTATTCAAGGTTATTGACCCAGCCTGAAATAATTCCTTGGATTTTTATAGTTTTTTTAATCCAAAGATATTCTCAGAAATAGCAGATGTATGGCTTTCTTTTGAACTGTTCTCTATCAAATTAGCGCTCTCATCACCGTGTCTTAGAACCTCAGTAAATTACACACACACTTAAATATCATATATATCTCAGAGCCAAGGAGACATGATCTGTTGCTGCATTTAGCACTTGAGAATGCCAACATTTCCCACTAACATGTCTTATTGTATAAATGTTCTGACCAGATTTCCTTGGAAGATATAAGCAGAGCCTCTGCTTTAGGTGATGAAAATAAAATACCAGTATAAATGACTTATTTTTGAAAAGAACAAACTACTTCATTCTTATCAACCCCCATCTCTTGGCTGTCCAGTATAGTAGCATGTACAACTTTTCAGCTCTGACTTCAAAATGTGATAAATCTTCCTTCTGGAGCAAAGAGTGTATCTCTGTATTTATTCAGAGAAAGAATTTAACTCTTGTCTACATGTTTATTAAAAAAAAAAAAAGTAGGGTGGGAGAAGGAGGAGGGAAAAGGTACCAGATTGTGAAGGATTGATTACTAAAGCAAAAAAATCAATCTTGAGACTTTGATGATTTAACCAGCCACAAAAGCATAGAAATGTATGAGAAAGCCCTGATTGATTTTTAACTCCGTAATCCTTCCCACCCCATCTATTATCCTGTATGGATGATATTAGCCGTCATTATGACTAAGACAAGATAGGACGCTGACATCTGCCTGACATGATATAACTGTAAATGGAATCGGCTTATACACAAAGGCTTTTACCTGGTTATTAATAGTGTTCGCTGTGGGTGATGGACTGGACTGATATTAAAACCTCTGTCGGCTGTGTGGAGCCATCGCAATTTGATTGCAGTCCAAGAAGCAGCCTCTCCAGGTAGTTATTGCACAGGCCCTGACAGACTGTTTGAGTATCATTCCTGGATACTCACCCTTTTAAGAGGCTCATAAAATACTGGGGGCTGATGACATCTTGTTGGCACCCAGGATCCCAAGCTGCTATTGCTAGACTGAGAGACACCAAGTATGTTGGCGGAGGCTTTGATGACACCCCTCTTCTTCACCACCACCACCAAGTGCAAAGTGGAGGAAGATTTAGGGCATCTGGCTTTTTAGGTGACATGCATTATAGTAAAACACAGATGCGTACACACTGAAATACTAAGGTTACTTGGTGACTTTTGCTTGTTTCACTACCTATGCTGCAGCAGAGAAAGGTATTTAGGGTTAAGGCTACTGTTTACTCTCATAGTCTAGGAGACTTCCTACCACTATTTCATTTCTAACTAAACCAAGGAGTAAATTAGAAACAGAAATATTTGATAACTTTCCCATGATCACACAGTGATTTATAAGTGGTTCCAATTAGAAAACCTGGCATTTCCTTCTTTTATTGAACAAAAATATCTTCCTTTACTCCACAAACATGTATACTATGTGCCAGGCATTTGCTAATCAGTAGAGGAAAGACACTGAAAAGTGAACAAAATCCCTTCCTCATGAGGCTTAACATCACCCTCAACTCCAGACTGGTTGGAAGACATATGCACAATCATGTATTAGTGTGAGTTCCTGTGAACTTAAAAACCTGGCAGATTTCCACCAACTACTCAGGCCTCCTCTTGTTCTCCAAGTCAAACATGGCAGTCAGATTCTGAATAAATTTCTGAGACAGGTGGGCAGGCAGAAGAGGGGGGTACTGTGTATTTTAAGTTAACTCTTCCCTTCTGAAAACTGGAAAATATTTTCTCATCATAACAAGGGTAAATTCGAGGATTACAATGTCTGGGAGTTACATTCTGGTAATCAGTTGTGAGAACTAAATGGCTTTAGACAGACTGATAGGTAGATGACAGAATTTAAAACAGCACATGCGAGATTTCATTCAATGTCATCAGTGAGGAGGAGGATGTGCATGATGATACAGTCAGGTCACATGAGGATGTCTCATAATACCTGCTCCCACACTCAATGGAATAGAAGCAGGGATGGGAAAGAGACATTATTAGGCTCTTTCATGAGGCTCCCACCTGCTGCCACACTCCCGCCAGTGAGCAGTACTTTCTCAGACGTGCAGTTGCTCTCCCCTCACTAGCATTACTGCTTAGTGCTCAGCCAGAGCACCCCTCACCTCTGCATCCCCAACAACCAGCCCACTTCAGGATCCTTGATTGCTCCTCAGGTGAGTCTGGAGAGCTCCAGAACACCTGAACCAGGTGAGCCACCTCAAGACGCCAGAGGAAAAAGTCTTTCCAGAGGCAGCCCTAGTTGATGCCTGCAGCAAAACATACCAGCAACCACTTGCACCATGGGGCTGTGGTTTATAATCCACCTCAGGCTTAGAGGCAGGAGGGCAGCGAACACTTAAATGTTACACACTGGCCACAAACAGGCTGTGTCTTACTCTCATTTGCAGCGCACCCATTGATAGTACACAAATGTCACCACCATCATCCATAAGCACCTAAAGAAAACTCTCATTAAATAGTCAATAAGGACATTTCTGAGGAAACTTTCTTGAGATAGTCACAGAAGGATTTAATGAGAGGCACGCTGTTCATTGCTAGATCCTCAAAGAGAGGCACCTTCATCCATGAATATTATAAGCTCTTCCAGTCTGCAGCCCTGATTTTTCTAGAAAAATGGTCAGTCTCCATCTACATTTGTTTCCCTCTTTTATGCTTCCCAAGAATTTTGTATGTTTCCTTCCTAGGTCTCATCATAGCCCATTATATATACACATAGCGGTGATCGTTTCTGTGTCTGCACTGATTACAAACTCCCCAAAGGCTTTTGTTCACTTCTAGATAAGGATGGAACACATAGCCTAGCATGTAGTAAATGCTCAAAAATAATAGTGGAGTGAAAGAAAGAAGAAATGAAGTGATTCTGATTCAGGAGCGTCAAGGGACTAGCTATATATTTGTTTGTTTTTACAGGGCCACCCTCACATATCACTAAAAATAGGTCCTTATTATCTCTCCCTGAGACCTTCTGCTGTGTAAACACCATTAATGCAGACACTGACACTCAGATTAATGAAGGGAAGCAATTTATTGAACTGATATTCAGTGTAGATGTCATGAATAGCGCTCTTCAGAGCTACGACATCAGATTAGACACAGCTTCGCCCCAAGAGCATGAAGACAGTCACTAACTGCTTTTCTCAGCTGTTTGTATAAAGCCAACCCTCATGAATTGTGAAACGACTCTGAGACAACTCTGAACCGCCTATGATTGCTCTTCATTGAAGGTGCTTTTGTCTCTTCTGAGAAATATGTCCTCTAATAAATCATGTTATTGTGGCTGTAGTTTTTTGTTGTTGTTGTTGTTGTCATCCCTTCTTCCACTTCCCCACATTTAAGACTCTAGAAAAGATCCAATAAGGAGATAAGGTATGTAGAATTCTAGATGACTGTATCAAAAGGGCAACATCTGAAGGGCAGCCTTGGAAACTCAGAATAAGGCTTGGTGGGTTCAGGTGATTTTTCAAGTCCACCAGGAATACTTGGACATGTCCTTAGAGCTAGAAAAGCCAAATATATTCCTTAGGCAACAAGGGAAGATTTGAGGCAGATCATATCTATCCATTATCTTCTTCAGTGACTAATTAGCAGATGACCTTTCTTCCTTTCCCTCTAGGCACCAGCCTCTTTTCTTCACGTTTTCTAGTCCAGTTCCACTGGGATAAGACACTTACATAGGCAGCACCTTCCCCGACTAATCCATTCTGAAACTCGCCTCATTTCATTAATGTCTATTCATTCTCCTGCAACAGTTCTGACTAATGAACAACCTTCTAGAGTCTGCTGGTCACATTCCTAGGTGACCCATTCCCTTTAAACACTTTCAACTGTTAGTAGTCTCTGTATGTTGTATGGGAATTCTCTTTCCAATAACTTTGACCTGTTCGTCCTGGTTATACTGTTCAGAGCTACACAAAATACACTGATCATCCATTCCCACACACTTTCACCTAAAGTTGAATTTCCTTATTTTTCAACAGGTTATGATTTCCTAATCCTCTGCCTTTATAAATTATTAATCTACTGGAAAACATCCTAATATTCAATGGGTCCATTTGTTTCTGTAATAGAACGAGCTATCTGTGATATTACAAGTTATACTGCTAAGTCATAAATTCATGAGCAAGAATTCTCAAGTCATTATGAGTGTCCTGGTGGAGGTGGTGTGGTCCATACATCTGAAGAGGTGTGACCCTATAGCTCTGGGTCATAGACAGTATTGTAAACCAATGTTACCGCCTAATAAGAACATATATGTAAATCCTAAAACAACAACAAAAAAAAAACCTTTTCAAGTCAACTCTTTCATTTTTTTATGAAAAAATAAATAAAATAAAATCCTTTCAGAGAATTATTTAGGAATGATGATTTCATCCTGCCATTTGCAATAACATGGATGGACTTTGAGAGGATTATACTAAAGGAAATAAAATCAGATAAAGACAAATACTATATGGTCTCACTTATATGTGAAATCTAAAATTCCAAACTCAGAAACAAAGGTAGAATGGTGGTTACTAGGGTTTGGGAATGGGGAAGTGGAGAGGTTTTGTTAAAGGGTGTAAACTTCCAGTTAAAAAGATGAATAAATTTTGGAGAGCTATTAGCATGGTTATTACAGTTAATAATACTGTATTATATTCTTCAAAGTTGCCCAGAGAGTAGCTCTTAAGTGTCCTTACCACAAAAAAAAAGGCAATTATGTGATGTGATAAGAGAAATTAGGTAACACTATGCTGGTAATTACTTTGAAGTAGTAAGTGTATCATTATCAATGCATTGTATACACTGTAAACTTACCCTATTTATATGTCAATTGTTATTTCAATAAATCTGGAAAAAGAAAAGAAATGAGTAATTCAGAAATACCGTCCCATGATCAAAGCATATGGCAAAACTACAGAGAAAAGATTAATAAAGACAGGAAAATTAAGATGAATCACCAGGTATTTTATGATTCATAGAGGAATGGATTATTTGGCAGATTCAATGCTTTGTCCACATTCAAAGCCAAACTATACTCAGAGATGTAGGTAGACTATAGTTTCCTGCATCGGTCCTGAAAATCGGGCTGGTTGGTATTTCTCTGCATGAAAACACCTTGACCCCAGTACCCCTGAAGCCCAGGCCTTTGAACTTGATATATCTGCTTGCATTTGATTCTCCAGAAATACAGATAATAACAATTAAACAAGCATTTTAAACTATACTCTAGTTGATCTTCCAAGACCCTGCTTTCCATTTGAGTCTAGCCTTCTGCTTGTACACATATCCTTTCTGGAGTTTAACAATCAGTGCTGGCACAATTTGACAAGAAGGAAAGAAATGATGTCCTTAAGAACAAAATTTTCACCTGGAAGTCAAAACAATGACATGAAACACAGATGAATAAAAGCACTGAAAAAAATACTCCTTTGCTTCCCTAAAAGTCATACAGCAAGATTAGCAGTCAATTTAAAACTAAAATCAACTCACAAGTGCAATCTCTTCCCCTACACATCACCCGCACATGTAAGCCAAGCACTTCTCTCCACTGCATTATTTTTCACTGCCGGCATGCTCTAGGTTTCCAGCCAGAAGCAGGAAACACTGAAAGCCTTCCAGGAAGCCTGTACTGGTGAGATTTGCCCAGGTTTGGCAGCACCAAGGAGTGAAGGGAGTCACTACATGATCGGTGTTTACCACATGGTGGTTGGTTGCTCACCACAGCCGGACACCAGGCTCTCTATGAACAAGGGGAGCCCAGAGTCCACACAGCCAGCCCAGCCTCCCTGGAGAAGAGCTGCAAAAGGGATGCCAACAAGGCACATGTTTTCCACCCACACACAAAGGACTTAACCCAAATGCTGCCCAAGAGCAATATCCCAACTGTGTCTCCAGAATAGAAGCACCAAAACGTGATTGCAAAGGGGGGATCTTGGCAAAGAGTAGATAGGTATTGTGACTTCCCAGTATTTATTCACCTCTTTACTTTGGTTCGCTGAAACTTCCAAATGAAATTTCAAAGGACTGAAATAAATATCATAGAGTCTGTTGTTTTACCAATTTGAATTTTTCAGCTATCTTTTGACTAAGAACACTACTTGGGGCCTCCCTGGTGGCGCAGTGGGTTAAGCAACACACTATGAAGCAAACCACAGCCACTGCCGCACGAGTTCGATCCCTGCTGCCGGCCAAGGAGGGGACCCACATGGCACAGCAGACCTCTCCTGCCTCTCCCGCTGCTTCCCTCAGCAGTGTGTTTCACTCAGTCTGCCTGTTCTGCTCCCCACTCTGTCTGGTGAATCCTCTCACCTCCTGAGCCTCTGGCCTGTACCCCAGCTCTTGTGTGCATAAATAAATAAATCTTTTAAAAAAAAAAAGAACACTACTTGACTTTATGGTTCCATTTTCCCACAATAAATATTTTAATTCAACATTGGTTTGAATTAAACAAATTTGATTTCAACATCTGAGACCCATTGAAAATAAGTAGATAAAAATCACTTCTCGGCCTTTTGGCTAAGATCAAGTGAAAATAAGTAGGTAAAATTTACTCAGGATAAGAAAGGTTAGCAAAACTAGGTATAAATGTCTATTTCATATTTGTTTGATGCAATATTATAGTCAATGCACCAGTAAAAATATTCCAGTGTGTTTCTATATACTATTTAGTATAAAGCATATGTAAACTAAAAAAGGTAAGGGTGACTGAAATCAAGTTAGTAATTCCAACATTAGATCTGTTGCCAGGTATGTTCTCTAACCATTTTAGAAAAATCAAGAGTTCAATTTTTATTACCTTAATTAGGAAATTGGGAATATGTGTATGACAGAATGACGTGTTCTCTTATTTGTAGTTTCTCTTTTCCCTCTTGTTCTTCCTGATGTGTTCCTAGAGAGGGCGCTGTCCATGAAATGACCAGGAAAGGGAGGCTTTTCAAGCACATTAATGCATCAAAGAAGGGAAAGATTTTTCCTACAGATATGACATTCCAAACACATTATAGACATAAGACCCCCTTAAGTGACATACCAGGCCTCAAAATAAGCTGATAGAGTCCCTCCAAAGGTGAAGTCGGCACCCTAGAAAGAGGAAAGCAGTTAAGAAACAGACCAATGGGACTGTGAGAAAGGGCAAGGGGAAATATCCAGAAAGAAGAGATAAAATCCAAGGTCCTTATTTAAGAGGAGGCTAGATGGGTTGACAGAACAAGTAGAAACGTTAACTGACAATCTCCAAACTCTTCAAGTGAGATAATCAGTTGAAAGGAAGGCTTTTTTTTTTTTTTTTTTTTTTTTTCAGATAACATCTATGCACTGCCCANTAAAGTGAGATAATCAGTTGAAAGGAAGGCTTTTTTTTTTTTTTTTTTTTTTTTTCAGATAACATCTATGCACTGCCCAAATCAGATATTGCAGCCATAAAAAGAGGTTCATCCTTTGAGTCAATAAATTTTTCTTGAGCATCTACTATATGCTTGACTCTGGGGTGTGGAATACTTGCCCTCATAGAGTTTATATTCTAATTCAAGAAACATAATTTTTAAAAATAAAAATATGAGATAAGAATAAAAATGTCAAGAAGATAAAGAAGGCTATTTTGGACAGGGAAACAAGTAAAAAACATACATATTGAGATTGAAAACCAGGTATTCTGAACCCACATTGTGGACCTGAAGGGAGGAGTTGTGGGCAGAGCATGGGTTCAAATCCTGGAATCCTGGGTGTTTCACTTGTTGGGTGGGTGATTTGGGCAAGTTTTTAATTCATCTGAGTCTTAGTTTTCTTTCACAAAACAGGTTAATGAGACAAACAGGGCAGTTTTGCTTAGAGGGCACACCATGGGACTGCATCCCAGTGCCTGAAAGCCAGTGGACAGGACTAGGAGTCACTTCCCACCCCTGCTACATATCCCACTCCATGCTATAGACATTGCCATAACTACTCTCCAAGCTCACCTGATTCTTTCTTCTCCAAACCTAGAAGTAAATCAGAATCTCCCCACACTACCTGGCACCTACTTATTCAAGTGCAATCAGTATTCTTTATGTCAAAGCTGCTTAACCAAGAGGGCATTTATTAGCGCTAAATTTAAACACCAAGTTCACGTAGCTTGGCCTGAATATGATATTGTTGTCAGGGCTCTAGTTCCACTTACCTGTGATTTTCCTCTAGCTCTGGTTTAACCACACACAGGCCACATTCTCAGGCTGGATCCCACCAGGAGAACAAAACTCATCCCAAAAGCTGCAGACTTCCCTTCTGCGTATTTACTGACCATGAGAATATCTAGAAAATGTCTCTGTCCCAGTTCAGGTTGTCCCAGTTTATCTCATGTCCACCGCTGGGTAATAACTGTGGCCAGAGGGGTGGACCAAGGTCCTTGGAGCCGGATGGCACATTCAGACACTGCTCCATGCCCAGCCCAAGCGGACCTGGAGTCACTGTTCAGAAACGCATTGAATCATCAGTGCAAATCAAGGCTGTGGAGTCAACAGTATTTTAATAGATTTAGTTAGTTAGTTAGTTAATGTTAGTTTCCCACTGTTACCTCTCCATTTTCACTGGAACCCAGCACATGCAGTGAGCAATACTGAGAGATGCAGCTCTTCAGAGGATTTCTATAACCCAAACCTTAGGCCCAGTCCCACTTGAGTTATTTTGTTGAAGTATCATACTTCTAGCCCATAGCTAAAAAAAAAATATCTCTCTTGCAGAAATCCAGACTAAATTAAATTGCATGAGATTGGATTCTGCCTCTAAATTGATTTTATATCTTTGAAAGCTTACTGTTGGATCCTGTGTGTGTGTGTGTGTAGTGAGTGTGTGTGTGTGTATAAATCTGTTGATCAAATGACTGAGGGAGGGTTTTATAAAGAATCGCCCATTTGACTTTTCATAAAAATAAAATCCTACACTGTGACAATGCCTTTCGATACAGGTTAAGCACACAAACTTTGGTATAAAAACAACAATCTGTCCATAATTCAACTGCTTTTATCTTCAAGTCTTTGAAGTGGAAGGTAAAAAATAATCATCAAATATTTCATTCTTGACATCTTCAGGGAAGGTGTGTGTAAATAGGAAGCACACATAAAATCTCTGAACATAAAGAAACAAGAAATGATTACACATAATTGCAATTGCAGAAATATATATAGGAAGTAAAACAGGTTAAGGATGTTGCCCTTCAAAGCTACTCTCTGCCAATAAAGCATAGATAGATTTGCTAGCCTCATATTTCTCTCATCCACAGGTTGAATTTGCCATCTTCTGATTTTTTTGGTCACCATTTCAAATATTGGACTAAACATCGTGTATGCCTCTGGGGCATTCACAACCTTCAGAGAGTTGTTGATAATGATCACATTTCTTCTGAAGTCTTTGTTGATCCAAGAATACATATTTTGTTGTGTAAGTCTAAATCACAACATAAATCAGTCTTTCCGCCCATTTATCATCCTTGTTGCCTTTCTCTGAACACTCTCCAGTTTGTCTCCGACTTGCTAATAATGAGGTTCTCAGACCACGGTGTATCACTGCAAACTCAGTCTCTCTCTCACCGTACAGAGATGGACGTTGCTCTGCTTCCTGACCCACTGTTTCCACTTACAAAGTCTGTGAGCCTCAAGATCACATGTGCGCCCGTGATTCATGTGCTCTTCATTACAATGCCTGGGGGAAGCCAAGCACTTCCCTAAATAGGTCAATACCTGACGTGTGCTCCGAAAAGGTCCTTGACTAAATGAACAGAGGAAAGCTTGGCCTCCCTGGTTGTGTCTTTATTAACCAAACCATTTATTACAAAAAGAACAAGCAAGAAGAAGTTGTATTTGTTTGTATTCAGGGAATGGGACAAGGGAACAGAAGAGACGCAGGCACTGAGTATTTGGTCTGTGTCTTTCAAACATTCCTATGATTTAAGCCACCATCCCTACTCTCACAGCAGACTGAAATTCAGAAAATTAAGGTTGGTCACCACAGTGGCTGAACAGTTGAATTGCAACTGAGAAATACCCAGAATTTAAAATTCTAGTACTCAGTCTAGTAAACCAATTAAAAATACTATTGGTAAAATCCTTGTGGTTCCTAGGAACCATTCCCCACAACTTCAGTTAAAGTATCTGAGACATAGCTTTGTAACTATGGTTTTGTTGATCAAAGTCTTGTCCTTTCTATCTACAAAAACAGGATCCGAGAGGGTGGGAAAGGTGGCAAGCCAGAGCTAACCTGGTTTCCTGCTCTCCCCATCTGAATGTACTAATGTTAGTGAGAGTGACAGAAAGTATATAGTAAGAGCCACCACCATTATTGAGTGCCTGCTGCATATGCATCTCTATATATCATATATCTTATTTTAAGTAACCTTTAAAATGGCCAATTAAAACTGATACTATTAGATCAGTTTTACTATAAGGAAACTGAATCCCAGAAAGGTTAAATGCCTAAAGCGCATGAGGCAGAGCCTGGGTGCTAACTCAGCTCTGTGACACATGCCACGCACTTCTGTTCTAACGTGTATTCGTAGGACCACGCCATCCTTATAGCCACTCCAGCTTCTGACTCCAACACACTTCTCACTGACAAGCCTCAATCAAAACTAACTGAGATACAGGAAGGAAATGCCTATTACTCTTAGTTTAATTTAGAGAGATTTAGAGATTTTGAAAGGATCTTTCTACAAAGAAAAAGTGTTGGCAAGGATGTAGAGAAAAGGGAAGCCTTGTACACCACTGATGGGAATGTAAATTGGTACAACCATTATGAAAAACAGTATGGCAACTCCTCAAAATACTAAAAATAGAACTACCACATAATCCAATCATTCCACTTCTGGGTATTCACTCAAAGCATATGGAAACACTAATTCAAAGTGGTACATTAACTATTCATTATTGAATTATTTTCAATAGCCAAGGTATGGAAACAATAAAAAGACCCATCGACTGAAGAATGGAAAAGGAAGATGTGGTATATACACATATTGGAATACTACTCAACCTTTAAAAAAATGGAATTTTGTCATTTGTTCAACATGGATGGACTTAGACAGTATTGTGCTAAGTGAAATAAGTCAGAAGGAAAAAGACAAATACCATATGATCTTACTCATATGTAGAAGATCAAGAAACAAAACAAAAACAGGCAGATGTTATAATAACAAAATAGTGCTTACCGGGGGTAAAGGGAAGGAAGTGGATAAATCAGGTCGTGGATGGAAATTTCAGTGGGCCTCATAATGTAGTATATTACAGACATTGAATTATTATACTGTTTACCTAAAACCTAAACCTAAACAGTGCAGTGTGCTGATGTTGCTTTTATTAAAATAAATTTAAGGGTATTTTCTCTAGGAAATTAAGGAAAACAGCAAACCATGAAGCTCACCACTGGCTAACAGGACTAGCCAAGCATCAGGTCACATATAAAGGCATTAATGTCTCCTAGCATCATCCTGCCCAGTCACACATGGCCATGGCAGCCGACTTTCCAGGCACTTCCTCTCACAGCCAACGTGTCTTTCCAACCAGCGCTTGTTAGTCCATTGTGTGTACACAGATGGCCTCAGACTGAAACCGAGCATGGCAGGGCAATAACCACGTGCAGCACTGTGAGGAAACACTGCAGTGAAAGGCTTAGAAAACAAACCAATTACTCCCCATTCAAAAAAACAAATCACAACAAAAACAAGTCTAAATACTCTTTTCAATTGCTTAATTCATCCTCCCTCCCCCTAAATTATCTATGCGATCATTGCACGTGCAATGCAAGACTTAAAATTTCATGGAAATAGCCCTGGAAAACAGGTAAGATTTGGTAGTCATGTGTTTCACTAGCTTGTTGGCAGGGATTACAAAATATTTTTGAAAGCCCCCTGGGACATATGAAGCACTCTACAGCACTGCTGGCTGGATTTGTTGAACCAACCTTGGGTAAACCTCTCTCCATATTCCCAAGCTTCAGTCAATATATTTATAAAGCAGAAACTAATAGCAACTTCCTGGTATCACATGGTTATTCTAGAGTTCCCAACAGAATAATATACATGAAAGTATTCCTTAAACAATAAAGGATCACATTACAGTAAGTTATGCAGACTGAGATTAACTATACTGATTCTGCCAATAATGTAAGCATTGTACCAACAAACAAGTAGAAAATTAATGGCATTTTTGCTATTCATCCAGGTGCTGGGCACATTCTAAGTGTAGTAACTGAAGCCACCTCTGGCAAACATTCAGGAAGTTAGAGAACCACTAGGAAAGATTTCTCCTCGAAGAGAAACCACACTCTCACTCCTGCGGCTGGTAAGGGAAAACCCCAGATATTTTGCTGATACTGAGCTGAAAGAATCTACATAAGCGCTAAATGTCTACCACTGGAGAATAAACCCTTTAGATGTTACACTTTAACCCTACTTCCACAGCAGTCACCCCACACCAGAAATTTGCACTTGCAAATATTTTTTGAAAGGTCTGACTCAGTCATTTTTAGAGGTTTGCCAGTCTTCATGTGCTTTTCCCTCCCACAGAGCACAATTAAATAGCCACCTTCAAAAGGGCTATTAAAAAAACATTGATTGGCTTAACTGTGCTAATGTCATGGCTTTGAAATAAAATTCTATCAAGTCCTTAAATTATTGCAGACAAGTCCTTTACAGCAAAAGCTTAGGACAACCAACCAGAGGCTTTAGCTAGTCACAGATTTAATTATCTGAGTTTAGTTCCTCTTACCATTATTTTATTATTTTTTTAATCTCCAATAGTTCTCATGAAAAAGCTAGAAGCCAGCACTTAATAGCCACAATTCCCAAAATCACAACCCTGAACTCACACAGAGCAAGTCAGGCATGCTTGTGCTATGCTTTGCTATTACTGATGTACAAGGAGATGGCACTCTCTTCTTACCTATCATTGCCAACATACAGTGCCCTTTCAAAGAGTTGTCCCAGGTTTTGGGATTTTTTTATTTTTTTAATATTTATTTATACATACAAGAGCTGGGATACAGGCTAGAGTCGCGGGAGGTGAGCACATTCACCAGAGACAGAGTGGGGAGCAGAAAAGGCAGACTGAAATACACTGCTGAGGGGAGCAGCAGGTAAGGCAGGAGAGGTCTGCTGCCTGCACCTTCTGGGTCTCCTCCCTGGCCGGGGATCAAACTCACGCTGCTGTGCCACAGATGCTTCACAGTGTGGCACTCAACCCACTGCACCACCAGGGAGGCCCAGGTTTTGTTTTAGATATGATCCTGATGAGCATGTGTGATTTCATCGATGTTTCTATACTGAATCACCCTTATCCCAAGAGAAACTTGGGAGCTCAATCTGAACATACAGAATTCTCCTCTTTATTTCTGTCTTTGAATCTTTAGTGTTTTCATGCCTTAGGCCAGTCAACTTCCCCTTATTCTTATGTGCAAGGTCAGTTTAAGAAAGGAAGGCTCAGAAATAAATCTCATTAAATGTTGTAGTTAGCTGCACATCCCAGTTTGGGTTGACCTATGCTAGGTGGTGGACCAGAATCCTCAAATATTCATACATATTCCACTAAGCGGCAGCAGGCAGACTAAAGAGAACAAGCGGTTTCACATGCATGAAGGTATTTGTAAACTGTACTTTGTTTTAGAAGGGTGAGGTATTGGCTATTGCTGCTGCTGTCACTGATGATGATAGTGATAAATACAGTGTTGCTGATCATACTGATTTTTTGTTGTTACGGCTAAGTAGGATTTGCTTGAGAACCAAGCAGACTCCATTCAGAGTCTATGGCAATCTAGAAGTATCTTACAAAATCTTGTGAGCTCAGTGTCTAACTTATGTGTCAACTGCTGTGAGGCTATTAACCAGTTACCACACAGGTTCAGCTAAGAGATGTGATAATGAATGAATTCTTATGCCTAGCAGCTCCAAATCTGGTACCCACAATCTTAGGAAAGGCTCCTCTAGAACAGGACTTCCCCCGAAGAAAATATCAAAGTTAATGAAGGTCTTTGCCCTCCCACCCAGAGACATAAGGAAATTCATCTCCTCATCTATCCCAGGTGCTGCCATGCCCTCCCACCTGATGAAGCACAGCTCTACTGATCAGAAATGATCCCTTTGACTAGAAAATGGCAGTTGTAAGTAGTCTTTGAAACCTGAAGAATTTAGTGAACTAAAAGTAAACATGAGGAATAGCTGAAATAAGACATAACCTAATTATTATGAATAAGTAAATGCTGAAATTTTAACTTTTATTCTCAAGTAACGTCTTTACTAGTTCACCATAACCTCTCTTCTCTGTCTTAGAATTCTTATATTAAAATGTCATGATTATTCTTCAGAAACTCATGGTTAAAAGTAAGATCAATGCACATTATTGAAATTCTTAACATGGCTAAATAGATGATAAAGAGGTGAAATTTCCATAGGAAGTAGACATTCTAAAATATTAATACATCTGTTTCCAATGAATATAGATTGTTCTAGGAGCTACAAGAGAAAATTAAAATGAAGGACTTGAAAAAAAAAAAGAAATGATTCCTTTATGAAATCTTTATAAATATCATTCCATTTACTACATCTTGATTATCCCCTGTACTAAGATAACTTTCTTATTTAAACCTACAAGCATTCTTTCCATGAACAGAACAAAAGACAACACTTACTGCTGCCTGCAACTAATTGGGTATTTCTCTGTTTTTCTAATTTTTCCAAATGTTGAGTGGACCACTGTGGGAGGAACAGGGCCTATGTCCAGTCAAGGCCAAGAGGCCACACTCAGAGAATAAATAAGACCTTCTCCCAGGATGTCTCTCCTCCACTCTACTCATAGACATCTTGGACATCATATACATCCTTCCCCCTACAAGAAATCTGAGGACATCATCCTCCTTTATTTGCAGGACAACGGGTGCCAAACATTGTGAAAGTTTTCCTGTAAGTTTGAAAGGAACCCAGAACACACCATGTGGACCCTCTCTGGGTAACACAGTTAAGGCCAGGTTCTCTACTTTTAAGGACACATGTGATTAGACAGGACCAAACAATGCAGAATACTCTCTCCATGTCAAGGCTCTTAGCCTTAGTCACATCTTCAAGTTCCTTTTGTGATGTAAAGCAACACAGTCACAGGGTCCATAAGTGAGGGTGTGGGCATCTTTGGGGCCATTATTCTGCCCGCCACCACTGGGCTTCTGTACTCACTTGCCAGGGACATCACTGGCATGGATGGATGGATTCAGGGGCCAGAACAGGTTTGAGAGTTATTTTAACAGACTCTTCCCAGACTCCTGCACTCCAGCCTTCTCCTGTGCTGAGTCACCCCTCCTGCTGTTACCAAATGACTCCTCTAAATTGCACCTCCAGCTTTGTCATTTCCCGTTTCAAATCTCCAGTGACCATATTGTTTTCCACAGTAGGTATAAAATATTCTCTGAAATTTAATGAGGATGCTGATAAGAAAGTGACCAAGTACTTTACAAGTGAGTTATCACATCTAATCTTCACAGCGGTCCAAAGAGGTTGCTGCTTTTAATGTTTACAGAAGAGCTTACAGAAGACAGAACAATTTGAAAAGGTGCAATAAATTGTTCCACCTCAACAAATACCTTATAATTTAACTCCAATGTCAACAAATGTAGCCCACAGGTTCCTGCACAACCCACAAGCTGAAATGGTTTGTTAAGATGAATGTCTGCAATATATGTGATAAGGAACACTAACTTTGAATCCCAATTAAATGAAATGTTATCCTCCCCCCAAAATGATATTTCATTCTTCTCATTAGTAGCCCTATGTTATAAAACAGAATTTTAATTAAACATTGTTAATGTATAATAATGTATTTTATCAACAAAATTGTGGAAATTTGCTCTCTCTCTTGTTATATAAGCACTGACATATCATCCTCTGGCCCCTTGATCTGCAAATCCTAAAATATTTATTATCTGACTCTCTATTGCCAATCCCCACTCTGGTCAATTGTTTGTCAAATTTGAGTAAAATATGAACCCCTTTTAATATATTGTTCAGTTGCCTGTTCTTTCAGTTCAATAACATTACAATGTTATATGAGCAACCCAAAATTCGGTTAAAAAAAACTCTTCATGCTGATAGTTCTTAAACACAACAAATCAAAAAATATTTATAAATTAAATACAAATAAATTTATAAAAATCAATAGAATTCAAATACAATCAATGTGGTATAACCAGTCATAATGTTCTGATAAAACAACTAATTTAAAAAAAAATCTGCTCAGGGCAGATTTTACACAAGATGGTCATACTGATGGCCCAAGATGTACCCACATTCATTATTTAAGGATTACTATTGAAATAAAACTAAAATTTCAGTAACGTGTAAAGAGAACTCACAGTTGCACCAATAACACCTTCATGGTCCTCACAAGTTCACAGGTTCCTAATCTGAGAAACACTAACCAATGTGAATTGTTTAAGTTCCCACAAACATATTCCATGCAACTGGGTCTCCCTTCATATTCTTCCGTCTCCCTAGCTCCAACCACCTGCCAGACACCCAAATCTCTATGCCCATTTCTGGGGAGATGATTCCCAAGCCAAAGGGAATAGTAAACACATTGGAGAGCCTAAACAGCGAGGGTGATTTATAGAAATTTTGTGCCCTGTAGGAAAGCTGTGTCTTGTGGAATAGTAAACCTACCCAAGCAGAGCCTGAGCAGGATAATAAGAGGTGAGCTAGGAGAAGGCAAAGCCAGGATGGCCTCATGAGCTTTAGTGGGATGCAAAGCAACTGTCTTGAGGGTTCCTGGACATCCCCACCTGCCTTCCGTCATGATCGCTGGGAGGATCTCTTCCTGAGAACCTTGAAGAACACTGATACCAAGTGCTCTCTCTCCCCGTTGGCCCTGCCTAATTTTTCTGAAAAATTCTTCAGAATGTTTTCATACCCTATTTATTTTTTCCCCTCTGTCTCTATACATTATTTTAAAAGATTTCTAATGGCAAGAAACAATGGTTATTAAGAAAAAGAAAGCCTGGGAAAAATGGAATGGGGCTCTCACAGGAGTTCACTATGTTATCTTAGGCATTAATAGGGCAGAGATTTTTTTGCCTCAATTTTTCCATCAAGAATATAATTGTTCTCTACTACACAGCTGGTGGGAATGCAAACTGGCCCAACCACTATGTAAAGCTGTGTAGAGGTTCCTCAAACTACTGAAAATGGAGCTCCCATATGATCCAGCAATCCCACTCCTAGGAACTTACCCAGAGGACACAAAAACACTAATTCAAAAGGACACCTGCACAGCTATGTTTATTGTAGCACTTTTCACAATAGGCAAGCTATAAAAACAACCCAAATGCCTAAAAATAGATGATTGGATCAAGAAGATGTGGTTATATATATATATGTGATGGAATATTACACAGCAATCAAAAAGATAAAGTCATGTAATTTGCATCCAACATGGATGAAGCTAGAAGGGATTATGCTCAGTGAAACAGACCAGAAAGAAAAGGAAAAATATTGGATGATTTCACTTATAGGAGGAATGTAGAGGAAACAAATAAGGGACTAGGGGAAAAAATAATTATAATAAATTAAAAATCAAAATCAACAGACAACTACAAATCTGAGACATTCACTAGGGGAGGATGAGGGAGAAGGAACAAAATGGGTGTGAAGAGCACAAGGGACTATGGTGATGGTGCACAGATGAATTGGCGATGGGAATTTCATGGGGATGAGAAATACACGAAACATATACTGTATAAAATGAAAAATAATGTAACATATATATATAATTTTTAAAAAAGAATATAGCTGTTACAAGGATTGGTTTTGCTCATGGATACATATTTAGCATTATCATCTCTAAAGCTTTGGAGTAGGCTTAAGCCAAAGTAACAGGTCAGTGTAAATTTAAATGGGATTCATAACTGGACCAATACATAATCCTCAGTTATAGCAGCACTTATTAATGTTACTTTTGAACAACTGAGAGAAATATATGCTGAAAAACAGAATTACCAAGGGCAGATAACCAACTGACCCCAGAATAACGGTAAGTCAAAAAGGCAAGAAAGTGACATTTTTTATGTCTTCAAGATTAACATGGTCTAGATTATCTCATTCAATAGTTTTTTGAGTACCCAATAAATATTCTATAATGAATTACAGGAAACACAACACTCAGTTCCAGAACTGAAGAAGAAAAACAGATGTAAAGAGAAACAGTATCTATTGGCCCAAGTACCAGGAACATTTTCAGATACATTATTTATTCCTCCTCAAGCTGGAAATGCTTATTACTATCCATTTTATATAAGAAGAAACACAGAATTAGAAAGGTAATATAAATTACCCAAAATCTCACATCTTGTAAGGGCCAGAACCAAGATTCAAAACTGGGTGTCTCTAGAGATCTAAACTCTAAAACTTGTCATAAAGATACACTTTCTTCCAACAAATAAGACAGCTATTTGAATAATGACAGTATTTTTAAATTTTATAAGGGGACACATATATGATGATGAAGATATTGACAGGTGTGGAGGATTTGCCATCTTTAATTTCCATAGATATTAGCAGGCAACAGCAAAAAAAGAAGCTGCTATGTACTTAATACCTGTGACAAAATACGTATTCGAAAGGAAACAAGATGTCACCAGTCACATAGAGGTTAATATAAGAAATACTCCTGTGTGTCCTGGGCTCCTCTCAGTTCGCCCAATTAGAGTGCACTCTTTTAAAACCACCCAGAGGTTTATATATATTTTTTAATTTTACTTTTAATGTTCACATTAATTTTAAAGGCACTTGTGTTCTGAGTTCCAGGATCTTTATGGTCTCAATTTTGACTTCTCTGTCTTAAAACTGAACTTTTGTGCCCAGTTACGAGGCACATGCCTTGTCCTTACATGCCAGCCTCTTGGGGCCTCCACGCCAAGCATGGACAGGTCAGGCTGGTGTATGATCTCAGTTATTTGCAGCCTAGCATAGAAAAAAAAAAAAAAAACCCTTAATGATGTTTTATATTTCAAGCAGGGAACTTCTGGTTTCTGAGCTCAATATATAGTTTCCAATACTGAGATGGCATTAATTAGTATATCACCTATAACCTGAAAGATTGTGGCATTATATGGATATAATTTATCATGGTCAAAAGCTGAGGACATCTTTCACCACTGCTCTTCAATATAACACTGGAAGTCCTGGCCAGAGCAATAAGGCAAGAAAAAGGTATACAAGGTATCCAAATAGGGAAAGAAGAAGT
>JAGFMF010012060.1:469935-483777 GCA_019455555.1 Galemys pyrenaicus
TGGGGAGGGGAAGGGGAGGGTTGAGGGCAGATGGGAGCACGAGGGACTGAGGTGATGGTGCACTGGTGAGATGGTGATGGGGAATACATGGGGATTACACTTTATGGCATAAAATATTTTAATAAAAAAAGGGAAAAAAATATTAATGATAAAAACTAAAAAAAAACAAAACAAAAAAAAAGCTGAGGACATCTCATTTGAAACGAGACCATGTTTTCAGTGTGTAAGAATGAGAAACCATTCGCCTTCCCATCCTAGCCCACCCTTATCACACAACCAGAAACAACATTCCACTATTAAGATGAATGCATGTCTCTTTGCACAGCCCGGTGCTTATGCACAAACAGGAAACCACATATACAAATGACTCTCATCATCCCACTTCCCAGGGGGGACATCAAAACCTTTCCACTGGTCTTGATATTGGTCACCTGAAGTACTTGATAATTTCCTGGAAAGGAAGGATGAGATATAAAAATCAAATAAAATCAGTCCCAGATCACAAATGGGTCCTGGAGCCATGCACACCATTGGGAGGTAATGGGGCAGAAGCAAAGAAATGGAGACACTCACCAATTAAGACCATGAACTAATGGTGGGAAATTAGATTATGGAAATTTGGGGACACTTTGTCATCTTGAGATATTATTTTATAGAAGGACTATCTGAGCAAAGAATAGAGCAACAGAACCATGAGTCAATTTTTCATCTTAACACAGAAGATAAGGGTTGAGATATTAATTTCCTTCTGCTCCCACATAACAAGTTTACCATGAATGTTTGCTAAATGAATGAGTGATGTCATGGGGAGCAGCTCAATTGAGGCAGAAGATCATCCCTCATTCTCCTGTGTATGTATAGCCTTGTAGCTTCCAAAGCACTTGCAGAATTATTCCATAATTCCCCCAAAATTAGATGGTATAAAATTGTGGGCTACTATCCCATATTACCCTGAGAGCAGGGATATTGCCCTAATTTATGGATGAGGAATTTATGATTCAGAAAGGTAGGAAGATTCACCCAGGTCACACAGGTATTGGGCTTACCTGCTATCCAGGTCTGCTCAGAGGCTTTAACTTTATCCTTGCAGAGAGTCAAAGGTGAGAAGCCTTGTTTTTGCTCTTTATGCCTCTCATTTCTGTGGGATCAGTGGCCACATATCACTGGAAACAATCATTAGCAAGAGTCACTAACACTTAATGAGTTTGATATGTTACCTTTGTGCTTCTGAGTCTTCAGCTGCAGGTGGGATATTAACAGTACTTATGTTGCAAGGTAGCTTTTAGGATTAAATGAATTAATGTAATTTCTATCTAAGAGGGGTTGGCACATAACTAATATTAGCGATACCTCCTGACTTCTCTCTAACCTTACAACCCAAGCCCACCTGTCCACTGAGAAATGTTTCCTTGCTCCCACTTTATGCAGTACAAATGCACAGACTTTTATCAACTCTGCTGGAGATTAGAGTCATCCTAAGCTCTAGTTTAGAGACTGAAATGTTTCCTGTCTTTGACTACCAACGATTTTTATAGTTTTCCTTTTGTGTATTCACATTTTAAAAGTTTTTGTCTACCACCTGCATTCATTAAATAATATGAACATGGCCTCCTTACTAGGAAACACACCACTTCTTCGGCCTTTTAAAGCACTAAAAATAGTTCACAGTTTCCCATTACTCCCCTGAGAACCACAGATTGAGAATCACTGAACTAATCTAACCTTTGCTTTCCAGTATAAGAAACGTAGAACCCAAAATATTGGGGGGCTACTTCAAGATCACTCAGTTAGTTAGTGTTAAAGTCTAAGCCAGAATCCGAATCTTTTGACTCAATTGAAGGTGTTGACAGCTTCCTAACTCTAAACCCATATATCTATTTAGATCCTTTCTTCTACCAAAACCATTATACTGGAGCTCTTTGCAATCTGGATTTCTTAAAGTCAACACCAGCCCTCATCAAAACTGTAAAAGGATCCGTTTTCACTATCCCCAGTGCAGGGTAAATGTTTCATAACCAGGCAGCAGTCAAAAGTCCCAATGTTGAAAATGCAGATGCTGACCTGGTTATTTCATGACATACATCTTGATTTTCCATTTGCTATACTTTGGGGTTTGGTCATTTTCTACAAAGCCTCTGCCCTGGGAATTAGGTACTTTTTATGCTATGCAGTCTGGATGTTGTCCTCAATATTGCCTAGTAACCACTTTCTAAAACTACAGTTTTCAATCACTTTTCTTCTTTTTTTATATACAGTACAAGACTGGCTCGCTAAGACACAAGTCACCCCACCCAGTTGTTTTTATTGGCAAAGTTAATGAGCAGATTCCTACTCTGTCATCCCAGTCATTAAGGAAATGTTGACTAGGTCTAGATAAAGGATGGTCATTATGGAAATCTACTTAATCTTCCCATTGGCTGATACTGAACCAGTGACGTAATATTAAGTGACAGTACAGATCACTAAAAATTGGTTTTCCAGTCATCCAGAAAAGGCAAAACTCAAAAATCATAAAGGGACTTTATAGTTGTGTTTAAGAATAACTTTAAATTGAGAACAAATTAGACACAAACTGGGTATTCTGATGCCTGATTACAAGAACTGTGTATCTCTCCCCTAAAGAAGTCACACATCCATCTGAAAGAATATTCAGTGGAAATTCAGACTACACTTTGCTGTAATACCACATGCTTCTCAGCTGCATTCTCCAGCATCTCCAGTCACCAGGGAATTTTCAAGCAGCTTGTAGTTTTCCACATTTATCAGCCAAGGCCGGCTCTAAATACACCATCTTGTCTCTGGTGTGGGTTGCAGTGTGTGACTCCCCAGAGGACCACGCTACAGCATTTAATGAATAGATTATAATGAGAAATAAATATTCTAAAGTGTTTTGCAGCTGGGCAGATGGACTCTTATTCCAGGATTGTTCTTGCTTAGTTGTTTTCTCTAACAAGAAACTGAAACGCTGTAGCTGTAGCATGAGCACAAAAACCGTTGATCTGAGAGCTCTGTACAATTTTGTAAAAGCCATTTCCTTTTGCTCACATGAACAAGAGTCCAGTGGAATGCAAACCTGGCCCATGGCACTCCTGTCCATGATACAGAGGTCCTCAGCACCCTTCTAAATATTTTTTTTTAAAAGATTTATTTATGTGTACAAGCACTGGGGTACAGGCCAGAGGTGTGGGGGGCGGGGGGTGAGAGGATTCACCACAGAGAGCGGGAGCAGAACAGGCAGATCAATGGAAGTACACTGCTGAGGGGAGCAGCAGGCACAGCAGGAGAGGCCCGCCGCGCCATGTGGGTCCCCTCCCCGGCCGGCAGCAGGGACCGAACTCGAGCTGCAGTGGCCGCAGTCCGCCTCATAGTGCGCCGCCCAACCCCCTGCGCCACCGGGGAGGCCCACCCTTCTAAATATTTGATGACTCCCAGTCCGTGGGGTGCAGCATCGCTGCTGGGACAGCTAAAGCTGCTACGCACACAGCTGCTTTATTCTTCCCATTCTGCTCGGAAGGATGGCCATGGAGGATGTGGAGAGAGGCGGAGTGCCACTTGATAACATGAGAAGAGTCCATGGAAACCTCACAGCAAAGTCAGCTGTCTGAGTTCCAAATGACTGAGGTGTCCCCCACAGACCACCCATATGTACTACTGCCTCCAGCCCCTCCACTACCCTTCCTCGCCATGCTGAACACTCTCACATCACGTACCAGGCAAACTGTTGGAGAAAGCACTGATACTTCAGGGCAAGAGCAGGGGTAGTTCGTCCGGGGCTCTGTCCCCACAGATAGCAGACAGGATGGTAATGACATCAGAGGTGGCAGCGGTGACTATATCTCCCGGACCTTCAAGACCCCCTGAGAGGGGTGAGGGGGTTAAGGGGTTTGGAAGAGACTGGTGACTTCTGATAATGAATCACCTGCAGATGCCTTGTTACTACAAACCTTGTTTCCATTAAATAACATTAACATCACTGCTCTTCCCAGGTCATGGGCATTGGCCACTCCAACCATGGTTTGGGGCACGGGGCCTGCCTAATTTCCATAAGCTTCCTCCCAGGTGACCCCAATTAGTAGACAAAACAGTGTGCTTGCTATATAAATGCCACCTCAAAACAGGCTTCCCATTTCCCCCTGCCCAATCAGATAGATATTCCAAAGACCCCTCTCAACAGCAATCATATAGCCATCGGTAAGCAAGAGGTTAACTGTGCACACCAACTTCCCTGGCATTACTGAATGACACACGGTCAGCACAAAAGTTTTGCCCATCATTTCAACCAACATAACTTCCTAAGCATTCAGTTACACACTCCAAAGCAACGTTGGTTGTTGTTATCATTAAACATTAAATAGCCCCTCTCCATGGCTTCTGAAGTCATGGGAACTTGCCCCAAAATGCTACCACACAGCAGTCTGCTGTGATAAGCAATCTTATTACATACTCTTGACCCATAAAGGTGACAGGTGACATTTTGCCAAAACAGTGTCAGGAATAATCCATTATAGGCCACTCCTAGCACTCTGTCTTTCTGTGGGGATCATGTCAAAATGTGTGTTAGCTAATGTAATTTCTGGCCCTAACATAGATAAGAAGAGACAAAGACCATAGAGAACACTCACTATAGGAAACCGGAAGAGTGTATCTTGCACTAGCACATTCCTGATAAGGCTGCTTTGGGTAAGTATCACCCAAGATAGGTTTCCAGTCACCCCACTGACACGTGGCCTACAATTCCTCTGATGTTCTCATATTCTCAAGCCCAAAGCTTTAGTGAAATGATTTAAGCCTGTTTTGTTTTGTTTTAACCTGGGATTCAATGCCCAAATCACCCTTCAGGGCAGATTCTCATTCACCTTTCTGTCCAGAGTTTGACCGCATATCATGACCAAGTTCCTCTACAGGAATTGTCCTTGACTGAGGCAGATGCCTTGCTGAGGTTAGCCCTCCCAAACTGGGAGGCCAGGAAGACAGGAGAAGTTCATATTCAATAACTGACAGATCAAGAGGGTTAAAAGGTCTGGCCCTCCTCACCAATCTAGGATACTCTGAAAGGTCATTTCAACTCAAGAGCTTCCCATAGGACTAAGTGAAGGCTTGTTACAATCTTCTAGCTGTCCCATATCTGCCTCCACCCAGACCTCTTCCCTCAATCCCTGTAGGTATCCTCGGGAACATCCCCTAGTAAATCTCCTTCAGGAAAATCTCCATCTCAGAGGCTGATTTATAGGTACACAGAACCTAACAAATCTGGAAAAAGGTTTACCGTTCTAAATCCTGAAACAAGAGAATGGAATTAAGAGCTAATACTGATTGCTGTCACGATTCATAATGATTAATTTGCAGTTTTCCACCTTTTGAGCAATGATTCTCAACTGGGGGGTGATAGTCCTCCCAGAGGCATTTGACAATGTCAGTATACTTATTTTTTAGGTCATCTCTAGGGTGGGAAGGTTACTATTGGCATCTAGAGGGTAGAAGCCAGTGATGTTAAACATACTACAATTCACAGGAATGTTCCTGCAATAAAAAAGTATCCAATCTGGGCCTCCCTGGTGGTGCAAGGCATTAAGTCACAGCACTATGAAGATATCCACAGCCACTGCAGCATGAGTTCAATCCCTGACAGGGGAGCTCACCCACATGGCACAGCAGACCTCTCCTGTCTTGCCCGCTGCTCCCCTCAGCTGTGTACTTCAGTCAGTCTGCCTATTCTGCTCCCCACCCTGTCTCTGGTGAATCCTCTCACCCCCCTACACCTCTGGCCTGCACCCTAGTTCTTGTATGCATAAATAAATAAATCTTTTAAAAAGTATTCAATCCAAAGCATCAATAGTACTGCTACTGACAGTTTCCCAGGGATACCAAATAAAATTTGGTGTATTATTCAAAGTCCCCATCTTATGTTCAGTAAAATGTCTACTAACTTATTCTAGCTAGACCAAAGAAATGTCTAGCTTTCAGACTGGGGACACCTGGTGGGGAGGGGAGGAGGAGGGTTGAGGGAAGATGGGAACACGAGGGACTGAGGTGATGGTGCACTGGTGAGATGGTGATGGGGAATACATGGGGATTACAATTAATGGCAAGTATATGTAAATTTTAAAATATTTTAATAAAAGAAAAAAAAACAAACAAAAAAAAAGAAATGTCTAGCTTTATATGAGAATGGACCATGAACTTGACCTCTCCCAGTCATGGAGAAAGCAGGATCAATGTGCCTCAGAGCTGCTAAGCCCAGAAATTCGTAAGAAGAAGGGGCTAATAACCAGAATTCCGTCACCTGGAGCGCTATTGACAACGGTCATTCACAGTAAGCAATCAGTAAGCAATCAGATGCTTGGCACACCTCTAGTCTTGAAAAGGAGAGTTCCTGAGGGAAGCGGCATCAATCTCTATTGCTGAGAGGAAGGTATTTACCGGAGTTTGGCATGGTTCATTTATCTTATTTCAAAAGTACCGGGATTATAAGGTAACAGAGATCTCTATTCCACTGTTCCTTGTGACTCAGTTACATCAATGACCAGAAGTTAACACAGCTAAGTCATCTGTCATAGATTTAAAGGCTAAAAACAGTCATGATTGGGTTCAGATGGAACCATCAGAAGTTTATAAATTATATATGACATGGTCTAGAGTAGAAATTAGAAAGGCAGTTATCTATACCTGAAATCTGGGTTATAAAATATTGTTATCAAACTGCTTTTTAAGATATCTTGAGTCTTCAGTCTCATCTTTAAAGATCAGGTGTGAGCAGCGATGTTGAGCTCTACAATGGACATTAACAGTGAAAGGAGGGCCTCCCTGGTGGCGCAGTGGGTTAAGCAACGCATTATGAAGCAGACCGCAACCACTGCAGCACGAGTTCGATCCCTGCTGCCGGCCAGAGAGGGGACCCACATGGTGCAGCAGAACTCTCCTGCTGTGCCCGCTGCTCCCCTCAGCAGTGTGCTTCCGTTGATCTGCCTGTTCTGCTCCCCGCTCTGTCTGTGGTGAATCCTCTCACCCCCCACACCTCTGGCCTGTACCCCAGTGCTTGTGTGCATAAATAAGTAAATCTTTAAAAAAAAAAAAAACAGTGAAAGGAAATGTTATATTTCTTAACTACAAGAACAACTTTAAAATGACACTAACTCATAAGCACACTATAACTGCTAAAAATGCTTCTGACTGATTAGTCAGGCCCGATTTCCTGCTGTGATACTGTAACAGCCTGACTTGCTATAGGAGGCTGTCTTATGGCCACACTTCACTTGACAAACAGCCATTTAAAATTGCAAAGCAACAGGCTTTTAACCCTGGCCTCGACCACTGATTTGCACATGCCAACAGAAAGGGGACGCACTGACCAGCTCCAAGATGCACTTTGAGATCAGATAGAAAGTTAGAATTTCAAATCTTGAATACTTTTTTAAAGATTGATTTATTTATGCATACAAGAACTGGGGTACAGGCCAGAGTTGCGAGGGGGTAGAGGATTCACCAGAAACAGAGTGGGGAGCAGAACAGGCAGATCGAGGGAAATACACTGCTGAGAGGAGCAGCAGGCAAGGCAGGAGAGGTTGCTGCGCCATGTGGGTCCTATATTCAATAAGTCTTTGTAAAAATTGTAACAATCTTCCAAGTATTACTGTTTATAGAAATAAAATCTATATGCTTAAATATAGACAAGACATATTTTAAGACTCTGATGATCCAGAACCAATAACAGATGGATGACTTCAATATTGACTAACTGATTACTTGAAGGTAGACACCTAAGCAGGTAGATCGATTTAAGGAACGGTTTCCTAGTGAACTTGTCAAAATGCATGGCAGCAGTGCAAGTCTGCAGAGTTGGGGCCTCCTGAACTACTCGATTAACACTTTTCTGGTTAAATGGATCATCTCATTTTCCCAAGAAAGGTTCTATTTATGAAGAGTCACGGCCCTCTCTTGGGCTAGATGGAAATGCTGCCCTGCAGCCACCAGCATAACCTGGATCAAGAATGCTTCATCACCTCAATAGAGCCCTGGAGACCTTTATACCACACATATTTATCTTCTCCCCATGCATATGAAATTTCACCGGGAGGAAAATCCATGCTCTGCAAGTCAGTGGGCTTTTCACAACCTGTGTCTTCCATGGATTACAGTGGCATAGTCTCATCTAAGACACTCTCCCTCATCTCCAGCACCAAGTAACCAACCTGTCTCTCAAGCTCCAGGCCTCTGTCACTTCTACATTCTCCCCTGGGCAATCACCACACTCCCAAACCCCCTGCCCTCCATTCACTGGTCTTCAATCTCTCTGTGACCCTGAACAATAATCCTATTACATCCCTGAACTCTGTCCAGGACGTTCATCTCCATCCACCTTTTTAATGGCATTGTTAATGATTTGAGGGGAGTAAATCACAGTCAAGATAATGGCTGCAAAAAATTAATAGACATGATTTTTATGATATAATATACTAGTGTACTAATCGTGAGAACAGTTAATTGAAAAGCACTAAATATTTTATTATCCATTCAGCATTCTGTCTCCTTTTACCATTCAGCATTCTGTTTATTCTTTCCCCCATTTTGAACTTTTTACCTATTATTCTTTCATAATTCCCCATAAAGGAAAACTGCAGAGTAAGATAAAGGGGATTCTAATCACTACATCTAATTACAGAGATGAGTAAATCACCGTTTAACTTGCCTTGGTCTTAAGAAAAAGAGACAAGGCACAATTCAAGGAGAAACTAATGTCTTCAGCTTCGAGAGAAATCTCGTATAACCTAAAAAGTGTTGAAATACTTGAGAAAATGTGGTCTTTTTTTCTACTTCTTGAGCAAGAAGAGTAATTCATTTTAAATGACAATATTTTCTGATTAAACTGCTTGTTTTTGGATATTTTTGGCTGTTGATCACACACCTGGGGTGGGAAGTGTGACGGGAGGGGGAAGGAGAGGAGTGCACGTATGTCTCCTTCATCTCCATAGCCCCCAGGACAGGGTACAGAGACACTCCACAAATACACCAATATCCCACTTTTGCCAACACACCACATAAGGATCCTATCCCCTGTAGGGTTGCTTAATATGCTCAATTATTGCATGACTACTTTGTTCAATGTTAAGAAAAATGCAGTTTTCACAAGCTGGAGCATTCAACTTTCCAACTATTGAGTGACCAGAGGCCTCCTTATAGTGAAGTCGGTATTTTCATATCTAATAAATTCTACTTAAAGTTGTCCAAGTCTGCATTCAGCACTCAGACTTGCTGGTTAGTTCACATTAATAGCTCAATTTTCTTTTCTTTCTTAGGTTGAGGAGAGGATAAAAATCACAAGGCCATATAAATTCTTGAAACCTAACGGGCTACCCCACTCACCATTATCTTCAGAATCTCCAAGCAAGCACAATACAAAGCTTACAAGCTGTGTGTTCTCTTCCATAGCACGTTTGTCACATGGACCAAGTTTCTCCTTGATTCTCTCCCCAGATTTTTTGAATCTTGAGTTCTCATTCATCAGATCTCACTACCATCTTCTACTCCCCTCTGCCTCCTGCTATCTTTCTGCTTTCCCCCCGCCAACACCCAGCTATCCCCTACAAAATGAATGGCCTTAAATATTAACCAGAACACTTACATTTTTTTTAAAGAACTTCTTACAGGCTGGGAGAAAATTATATTTGGAATTTCAAGTCCCTCGAAACATAAGCTTTGATCATTAGTTCCCAAACTTAGAGGTGTTTCAGAATGATCTGGACAACATATTAAAATACAGATTCTGGGTCTACTCCATGGAAGGTAGGCTGGCAATCAACCAGCAAGTTTGAGGAAGTCAGACCAGGGATCTGGTAGCATGGAAGCAGGGAGCTATTGCATGACCTGCTTCCTGCGGTCCTCCTCCTAAGCTGGGCCTGCCTTCGACAAGTTGGAACAGGAGTTTTAGAGAGATTGATTACCAAAAAAATGTCGAAGTCCTAACAATACATACAAAATGGAGGGAAAGAGTTAGTTGTATTAACACATGGTTATATTTTGGCTAAATAGGATGTTAGCTCCAATTCAATCAGCTGAACCTACCAAACTGACGCATTTGATCAGCTAATTGTATCCAGTAAGAAAATTGCATTGACTATATTTAACTTCTTCATTCCATTAGGCAATTGTAAAAGGGAGGATTTATAGGTGCACATAAATGCCTTTCCTTTCCTTCCTTAGAAATGAGAATGAACCCTTGCCATCTCTTAGACCCAATCTAACATGTTTTTAACGCCAGACCAATGTTGAGCAGTGATCAGCTCCACTTCCCGCTTATTAAGGAGGCTTCTTAATAATGCCAATGACCAGAAAGACATTCTACAAAGGGAACCCCCACCCACCCACCATCCAATCAGGGGATAGCCTCTCTCTTGAGGCTCCCTGCCCTTTAGAAGCTCATCTAAGGACTCCTGACCTGGAGAAAGGTACTCTGAGTTCAAGTTTCTTCCCACTAATTCCATGACCTTGGGTATTATACTTACCCTTGAGCGATGAGGGGTTCTCATGATCATCTATAAAATTGGCATCAAGGGCCTCCTTACCTGTCTAACAGTAAGATGTTCGGCCTCTTAGCATCTCTTTCAGCAGTTTTATCTCAATGCTGTCAGTCCTGTCATTCTCCAATTAAAACCACTTGATGCAAATGAGAGAGCTCTTACAGCTGAAATCTGATTGATCATTTTCATACCACCAGTAAATGTCTATCTCAGTAATTGACAATTAGAATTCAATTAGTCACATTAGCATGATAAATTAAGACATTGTTCTGAAAGGCGATAGTCGTTATTTGTTGAAGAAATAATGACAGTGGTTAAGCATGGACCGGAGGACCTTCTGGGAAGTATGAAGAGGGGGTACAGACATCAGCCAAGTAGATATAGATAGACCCTGAAGGACCCTTTCAACCACAGAGTCTAATAAGTCATTGCTAATCCTAAATATTACTCACTATACATATTACTAATATCAATCTACATTAATATTAAGATGCATCCTTGAGTAACATTCTGGTGAATCAAGTCATATTTCATGTTCAAATGTTGATTCGGCTACTCCAAGGTCACATGTATTCAATCACTTGGAGAAGTAAAGAACATTTATTGGTGTGAATAACCCTCTCACCTAGCTTAAAAACCCAGATTGTTTGGACACATTTGATTCTTTTTTAAGTAGCACATCCTTGAGTTAATGAACAGAGATTTTACACTTTTTAGAATTATAGAATTTTACAATTCTATAAAAGTATAGAATTATAAATGTTGAAAAAATAAGATTTCTGGAGAGAGTACTGTGATCCAATCCATGCAAAACATAACAATCATAATTAAGGCAAAACAGATTTCTTCTTATCTTCAATGCCTCATTTCCAAGATGCCACTGCATTTGACCCATCACAGGAAGTACAGGCTCAAAAACACCCTTGTCATTATAATTGAAGTACCAGGTCTGCGATCTCATGTAATTTTGTTGGCATTATTGTCAGCTGTCCTAGATAGTCAATATAAACTAAAAAGTCACTGAAAGGCACGCAGTGTCCTTACTAACCATGACAAAATTACCTTCTGTGTCCAGAAAGAACGCAGCCTTCCATGGCTGGACATGGCACATTGCTCGGTGACCCCTTGCTTCTGTTTACCTCTTCCCAACCCATAATCCACGCTTCTCCTCGCTATCCTAAGCATGAGCTGAACCCTGAACTGAAGGCATGGGTTCCCTTAGTCTCAGGTTTCCAAGTGGGTTCAGCCACTTGGAATATCAGCACATCAGAAGGAAGGAGAATGGCGAAAGATACTTATTTTATTGACTGCCCCAGCTGGGTGGCTTTGAGCTTTGCCTGCCTCAACTGAAGGCACCAGTACTTGCCAAGTGGCCCTGTGCCCACAGTGCACAATCTCTGTCTCTCTCCACACCTAACAGTGGCCTTTCCCTGAGACCACAGAAGATGGGTTGAGAAATGAAATGCTGTTTGATTTGAAAATGAAGGAGGGAAGTGACAAATCAAGGAATGCAGATTTCAAGAGCTGGAAAAGACAAGGAACCAGATTATTCCCAAGAACCTTCAAAAGGAACATGGCCATGCTAACATCCTGATTATAGTTCAATGAGGCCTGTATCAGACTTCTGACCTGCATATCCATAAGATAATAAATTCAGGTTGCTTTAAGCCACTGAATTTGTGGTAATTAGTTATGGAAGTGATAGGATAAACAAGACATATATGAATTAATTAGCATTAAAAATCATAGAAAATATTATAAATTAATTCTTTAGCTACTCATCTTTCCAGTCTAACTGGGACCCTTCCCCCAAGGAAATACTGAGGCTCTCTATCCCCTAATCTTAAGTATTGTGTTTTGGGGAACATACATACCAGAGTAGTTCATCAAAATATATTTTTCAGAGAGTATCTTAGTTCACATAAGAAGAAAAACAAACCCTCCATCTTAACTGTTTCTTTTATTGAGAATAAAAACAGTTTGATATACTGTAAAGAGATTGTGCTTTGGCACTAAACCAACTGAATCTCCCTTCCTTAGCTTTGGTTTTAGTGAGGTACTTGACCTGAGTTTATTGGGAAGTGATAAAATAGTACTCATACACAAAGATACAAAATATATAATAACAAACCCACAAAATAATAATCATAACATACATAATGCTTTCAAGAAAATAAGCATCAGAACAACGCTAAGATATTCCTCCATTTTTTGTGTGTGATATTTTTATTGAACACAAGATATATGTGGCTGTACCTCTAAAGTAAATCTTCATGTGCCAGTGATTGGTAAATCGAAGAGTAACTAGGAGGGATAGGCAGTTTGTGGGAGACCCATGTAGTTTACCAGTTTTTTTAGAAAGGCAGTAATACTGCACAATACAGAGACACAAGCCTGGACACCTGGCACTGCAAATCCTGCTCATTCCTGATTTTTCTAGAAATGTCTCTGGTTCCTGGTAACCTGTCAGCTTCTGTATCCTGGAGATGGTTTCTGTTTAAAAGTCATTAATAGACAAAGCAAAGAGCTTCACAGCAGAACTGAATCTATACCAGTTTCTCTCCATAGAATCTCTCTCTACATGTATCTCTCTCTGGGAAACAGGGAAGATAATCCTCCCTCGCTCAGGATAATGATTGCATTTACCCTTCAACTATCCTGGGCGCCCCCAAAACTGCCCTGGGCAATTCACCTGCTAAGGATGAGACACACACAGGGAAAGGTGATTCTAACCAGCAATGCTGAGATTTCATTTTCCTACGATATTTGGAAAGTACTATACCGTTTTTTTCTTTCCTAGAAAACTATAGATTGTTCTAAAAATATAATCACCAGGTAGGTTCCCCAGAACACAGAGAACATAATGCCTTCTTTCAAAAGTAGCACCAACAGGCTTGAGGAGCCATCAGCTCCTCATTTGCACATACAGTGGTCCCCACTGATCCAGTTTCACTTTCTTAGGTTTTACTATCCATCGACAGCATAATCCAAAAATACTACGTAGAATGAGATATTTTGAGAGAGATCACATTCACATAACTTTTATTGTAGTATATTATTATAATTTTTCTGCTTTTATGACTTATTGCTGTTAATATCTTACTTTTCCTGATTTTTAACTTAAAGTTCATCACAGGTATGTACATATAGAGGAAAGTACAGTATACATGGGGATATTCAGTAGGATCTGTGTTTCTTTTTTTTGTTTGTTTTGTTTTGTTTTTTTTTCTTTCTTTTTTTTTATTAAAATATTTTAAAATTTACATATACTTGCCATAAATTGTAATCCCCATGTATTCCCCATCACCATCTCACCAGTGCACCATCA
>JAGFMF010012060.1:485453-543893 GCA_019455555.1 Galemys pyrenaicus
CTAGTTTCATTCTTTTGCATGTAGCAGTCCAGTTTGCCCAGCACCACTTATTGAACAGGCTGTCTTTATTCCATTGTATATTCTTTGCTCCTTTGTCAGGATCTGTGTTTCAAATGCCCACGGGGTCCTGGGACATATGCCCTACAGGTAAGGCTACTGTATCTGTTTCTGAGGATTCTCACAGAGCCCTAAAACAAGATGAGTTCATTACCGTATCAAAAAAGTATGTGACAGCTAAAAAACGGTACTTTAGTACACAAAATGCATTCTTCTTGAAAATATGTGTGTGTCCTCTATTTTTGAGTCTTGTAAGACAAGATTAAAACAATGAGTTTAAAACTGGGGACACTTGGTGGGGAGGGAAGCGGGGAAGAGTTGAGGGCAGACGGGAGCACGGGGGACCGAGGTGATGGTGCACTGGTGAGATGGTGATGGGGAATACATGGGGATTACAATTGATGGCAAGTATATGTAAATTTAAAAAAAATTTATATATAAAAAATAATAATAATAAAATAAAACAATGAGTCCAACTTGTAACAAATACACCAGAATTTGAATGTTCTCAATAAATGGTAACTCCCTCAAAGCAGAATCCTTGAAACCTACATAATTGTCCTATGACATTGCTGTTAGCAAACAGTTTTGTAACATCTTCTGGGAAGCTGCTTTGGAATTCAGGCATACCCTCCCAATATGACCTTATTAGTTACAGAAGCTGGTTCCTCCAGTGACGGATTTTATGTTGCAAAGAGTGCAAAGTCATTTGAAGCCTGGTTTGATTAGCTGTGTTAGTTATCAATGGAGACTGTGCATTATGGATCAAAAACAAGGCTTGAAGATAAAATCAGAAAACTGTGCTCTCTGGGAAGCTCAAAAACTGGTCAACAAGACAGCCCCCAATGAGGAGATTTAAAAGGGCACCAAGCAATGATGTCACTGTCGAGGAATATAGAATTTCAAAGACTATTTTGAAAGAGGAAACCCTTCTTGATGTATGCCATACATTTGTTTGAAAGAGAAAGACTCATTGCTTTAGAGAAGCAAATCTTAAATATTTGGCCTGAGTAGTGCACTATACATTTCAATTTATGAAGGACTGCTATTGATATTTACCATACTGGAATGGTAAAATGTTTATTGATTCATCTTCAAATTGTATTATTACTAATAACAAACCTACTGCATGATAGCATAAAAAACTTGTAAAATGACATCACTTTGCAGAACAAAACAAAATTTAACAACAACAAATGGTATTATTTTAGATCTTTGCAAACCCCTTTGATGTCTGGCTTAATTGAAGACTTCTAGACTTGCAAACCTGCTCCTAGTTCACTCTGCTGTGTCTTACACCTCGTATACTCTAGAAGAGAGTGAGTCTGAGAAAGACAAATAATGTCTTCATATTATAATGAAAATGTTCTCATTGGACATACACCCTAAAGTGTTAAAGTATCTCTGGACCCCAGGGTTTCTCAACTGGGAAAACCATTGTTTTAGAGGCACACCTAACATGTGACAATAAGCATAATTGTGTGTGTGTGTACGTGTGTGTGTAAAAACCAAAAGCAAAAGCAAATACAGAATAGCAATTTAAAAGCGCCTTAGCACCACTCCGAGAAAAATAAATGTTTAAGTCTTCATGTTTCTAACTAAACTTTTTACTCTAATGGGGCATTGTGCTAATTTGGCCCAGCAATTCAGCTAAAACACCATTATCTCCTGCACTCCTCAGCTGCACTCTGTGCCCTGAGTGTCCTTGTCTGCCAATTAACTGGGCTCTTTAGTCTGCTGCAAGCAAAGCAGCTTAGCCGTTGGGCGGCAGGTCCTTTGCTCAAAAAAACTCATGCTGAATAGCTGGCGTGAGAGCATCCCAGGCTTTTCTTAATCTCTTTTTCCTGATAATTTAATACTAGCTTTTTCTTTATTTACTCCAAGCACATAGATTGTTGTTATTCCAAACTGATTATGATATTACTCAGTTAACACATTAACCACCACAAAAGACCTGTGCCTTCCCTCTACAAAACATCCAGGTGGGCCCCCCTGGATGGGTGTTGGGGGTGGGGGGCAGTCTTGCACTTGGCTTCCAAATCCCCAAAAACTGCAGACATACATTCCCAAGAAGGCATTTCTCAGATGCTCCAACTACGTATCAGAACCGTACTGAAAATGAATGCCATCGACCAAACATTTGGGAAAAATATTACAGTTGACGGAAACCTTCATCTCAGCAGATATAAACTAAATGCTCTCCACCTTCTGGACACTGATCTGGGTATTTGTTATCTTACCAGAAAGAACGTTCAGTTGAGGAATCCAGGCATCTGAGCACTGACTCCCAATCTGCACCCAACTAACTGCACCCCAGACAAATGTAACCTCTCCAACCCCAAGTTCCTATGTAGATAACATGGAAGACATAAAAACAAACGAACCCTAATGCCCTTTCCACCCTTAATTTCCATGAGCACATCAATTTTGATGAGTACAAGTACATAAGCAAAAAAAGACATATTTACGCGTAGGAGGAAGGAAAACTCTGGGGCACATTTCTCTCATAACAGGGGATAAGGTCCAGAGTTCTTTCCAACAGTGTGGGTGCTCACCCGTGGACAGATAATGCAGACACCATCTAGGAAAGCTTTGCATCTCAGAGCTGGGGGTCACTAAGCATCCCCTGAGCACTTCCACCAAATATATTTTCTTTCCAGGGACTCTGCCCTTCGCTGTTCAATGTCTCATTATTCCCAGTGCTCCAGACGGAATACACAGAGCCCCCATGAAGCTGAGCATATGGCCTGGCTCAAGAACTGCTCTCCTGCACAGAGAAATAGGACATGTCGCAGAGACAGGAACACCTGGTCGTAACCAGGATTCTCAACAGAATTATCCTTATCCTTGAAACATGTGAGCACAGCTAATGTTAAGCCTTCAGCTAAACATGAAAATGGCAGTAGCCTAGACCATATTCCACTGAATGACAATCCCTCCTCCCTCGGCTCTGCCACATGCGCACATGAAATATCAAATTGCTCGCAGCTCATATTGAATAATGAATATGCCCGACTCAGCCTCTCACCAGGCCCTCAGCCGTCTGCCTGGGGAACTGGAAGAGATGTTAGAGGTTTGCAGGCCAAGCACAAAATTGAAGACAAGCTTGAATTAATAATTTGCTTATTCCTATACATGTGCTTCAAAATAAAGTGCAAATTGAATAAGGTAATAACAGAGCTTGGGAGGGGGGAAGAAAGCCTGCCTTTTGCAAACTGCTGACACTTCAATTTCATTATCTCTCACCACCCTGAATGTTATTTGCAAATGTGCTCTCCCTATGTCATCATGTGGAAATGTCTATAGGAAGAGCCAAAATGAAGGGGAAATCATTCCATGGAGCTTTAGCGGGGAAAAAAAATTAAAGTTCTCATTTTCAGCTGATATTTTTAGTGCACGCTTTCTTAAAACGGTGCTCGGTGGACGTCTGCACCTGGACATTCCTTGGAAATCCCAGGGAAGTTTCACATAGGTGCTGTTCCATCATGCTTCATCTTTTTCCTACATTGACACAAAAATCTCCATCATGTTCTTGCCAATCACAGTTGCATATGTGCCTCGGGAGCTTCATTTCCATATTTTCTGGTCCAAGCACACTTGACCCTGTATGGTCAAGTGTTGGTCCCTAAAATATGTAGCTCCGTTTCACCCTTTTGTTTTTAATCACTACTGCCCTCATATCAGATTCAGGCTCCTGTGGAAGGACAGATACAATATATGTCAGAATCCAGACTCAGCACCTTACCCTATCTATTTCATCAGGGCCTTTTATGTGACCTAGGGGCATCGGGAGTGGTGGGAGGAGATAAAATAATGTAAAAAGAAGTAGGAAGATGGGCACACACACACACACAAATTTTGACTCAAATATTGGAAGGCCCATACCCCAAACAAACCTTGAAGGACAAACAAGCTAAACACTTCCCCTGGTTCCCAGTTCCCTTGGGATGGAGATGTCTGAACACGGTGGGCAACTCCAAGGAATCCTCTCTCCCATGGGTGGTGGACAGTGCCAGATGAGGATTGCTGGGTGTAGGATCAGAAAATAGGCCCCTCTTTACATGCTTTTCCTCAGCACAAGCACTTCTCCTTCCCTTCTCTTCCAAAGTCCACCTGCTCTCTCTTACTGCTACTTCTCTGCAAGTCTTCCTGATTCCTTAAGATTCAATTAGGTTTCCTTCATGGAGAGTCCCATAGCAATTACCACTTTGGAGTAAAACTGCCTAATAATTTATTTATAATTTAAATATAAGCTAAAATATAAGCTCCAAAACATTAGGGCTCCAACTTGTTGAGTTTTGCATTCTCAACATTCAGTCCATTGCCTGGTAGAGGAACAAACTATTGGTTGAATGAATGAGGACATTTAGACCAATCTGAATTATTCAAAGGAGAAAGTAAGGGAAGGCAAGCAGAGGAAATGAAAATTATGGATCTAGAGATTAATAATGGGATATGATATTTCCCATATCCAGATTACTGGCTTGCATTCAAGCTTGGTAAGCAACTTGTGAAAACTGATATCAACAAATGTTATTTAGTAATGGGTATTAATATAATTTCCAGAGGCAGTATCCAAATTTAATAGATATGGAAAATCACTAGAGTTCATTTCAGTCATCCAAATTGGAGCTTCTGGGTTAGGGAACAAGTAAAGACTGGGGCGGAGAGCAAGACTCCCTGGTGATGCAAAGAGTTAAGCACTGCACCATGAAGCATCCACAGTCACTGCAGCGCAAGTTTGATCCCTGGCCAAGGAGGCGACCCACATGGTGCAGCCAACCTCTCCTGCCTCACCCACTGCTCCCCTCAGCAGTGTATTTCAGTAGATTTGTCTGTTCTATTCCCCACTCTGTCTCTGGTGAATCCTCTCACTGCCCCCACCCCCCCCACACACCTCTGTCCTATGCCCCAGTTCTTCTATGCACAAATAAGTAAATCTTTAAAAAAAAAAAGATTTGGTTAGACTACAATTAAAAAGAAAAGAGTGGGGAGAATGGAGCACCTGGATAGGATATGGAAGCTTTACCCTTCCTTTCCCTACACACCTAGTCCTATGCAGCTGTTCCATATGACTATTGGTCCATATCCTTCAGTATCCTTTATAATAAAATGGTGATCTACTAATAAATAAGTGAACAATCCTCCAAGACATAAAGGATTGCTGGATACTGGAGACTAACAATTACCTTTCCTGTGGAAACAAAGTACCTCCTGGTGATTGCCATCCAAGAAAATTCAAACCCAATAATGTTCCTGAGGATGTTCCTCTTGCATTGTCTTTTATCTTTCATTAAGAGATGAAGATAAAGATCACTTTGTGTGGTCAGTGATGATCACCTACTTCCCTTGCAGGGCTGACCCTTATATCTAAAATGTAGAAACTGATAGAGGTGAAATTGTATAACATAATCTTAGAGGGGTTTCAAGAAGTAGAAGGAAAAAAAATCATTAAAATTCCTTATGGATCATGATACATTATAAACTCATCCACAGTCAATGTCAAGTTCCCAGAGGGGCAAGTAAAGAGAAATAAACTAAAACGTCACTTGGCCTCTTATACCAAATACAAAGCCAGACTCTTATTCCTCATTTTCAAAATTGACTTTTCTTCCAGTGTTCACTGTCTTACTCAATGGCATTTGCACTCACTGTTATCCAAACTAGAAACTTGAGACTCACTCTTTCTTCATTACTTACTTGTCCTTTTCAACACCCCCTCCATCTAGTCAACCACCAAGAACTACTCAATCGACCTGCAAAATCGCTCTTTATTTCCACTGCCTGTACCTTATTCCATCATTATCTATTGCCTACATTTTATAACTCAGGTTAAGTAATGCTCACTATGTTAACAAACAAACTCAAAATGTATGTGATCGAATACAATAAAAATGTATTTCTACAGCTAGCAGAGTTCGCTAAGATGATACTGGGGCTCCTATTTCAAATAGTTGTCCAGAGACTCAGGTCCTTTCATCCTATAACTCTACCATCTTCTCAGGCTCTTGTGTTCTCTGCAGGGGCCACTGTTTCTCCCCAGAAGATAAGAGAAGAGAGAGAATGAAAGGAAGCCAAGCATGGAAGGGACAATAATCACATCTATTATCATTCTACTGGCCTGCACTAGTCATACGGCATCACCAATTGTGAAAGAGCAAAAACTAATCTAACTCAGGGTCAGGAAATAAAAAGTTACATAGTTAATGGTTCTAATTAGTATTTTCTGCTCACAGATCACCATATATCTGCTTTTCTTCTAACTCCTTCCTCACAGATTGGGGTTTGGGGTAGAAATCTAATCATACTACTCTCCAGCTTAGGACCCTTCGATGGTCACTACTGTTTTTAGGATAAACATCAAAATCCTTTTCATGGTGTATCACTTAGGGTTAGATCAGACAAGAAGAACCACTACAATAAAGAAAGGGAGTTACTAGATGGGGTAGACTTTACAGTCACAGGAACTGACGAACCAGGCTGTGTTCTTTTTTTTTTTTTCCCCAAAGATTTATTTATTTATGCATATAAGCACTGGGGTACAGGACAGAGGTGTGGGGGTGAGAGAATCCACCAGACAGAGTGGGGAACAGAACAGGCAGATTAACTGAAACACACTGCTGAAGGGAGCAGCAGGCAAGGCAGGAGAGGTCTGCTGCACCATGTGGGTCCCCTCCCCAGCCGGGGGCAGGGATCAAACTTGTGCTGCAGTGGCCGTGGTTTGCTTCATAGTGCATGGCTTAACCCACTGCACCACCAGGCTGTGTTCTTAATTGCCTCTGCATCTAGTTCTGAGCCTGAAGTTATCATAAGTACCAGTTGTAGGTGGGCAAGAACAAGGACTAAGTTGAATCCACGGGGATTAACTGGAACCCATAAGGACAACTGAACTTGTGAGGACAAACGAGAACCTGTGTCTGTCTCTAACCACCTCCAATCTCAGCCTTATTCATGTTTTGAACACAGGCTTTGCCTAGGACTTAACAAAGCTGAAGAAGAGATCTATAGAAAGCTGGAGGATCTGGAGTTCCAAGGAAGTGCCATGCCAGTGAGGTGAGCTAGTAGATCTAAGACAACATTAGTAGATCTAAGCCACAGCACATGGAGCCCTGCACCAACCTTCAGAGCATGAGAAATATGACTGATGCTTTACTTATGCCATCCAGATCTCCTGCAAAATATCTCTGGTGGCCTGCACTAACCAGAACCATATGAGAAGGACATTCTGGAGACATGGCACAGCTTAGCTAAGTGGACACAGACCAAAGTCACCCCACATGGCCTATCAGACCTGGCATGTTCTGCCCCGCCTACTTCTCCATACTCATTTGAATGATCTCTTCCCTTTTCTGTTCTTTAAAAGTCACTCTCCCAGAAAGATTCCCTTGACCGAGATCTTTAAAATTCTCAGTGCATGTTTAATTATTTCACTGAAGTCTAGCTTTAACATTGCATTACACACTCCAAGAGCCAAGGACTGTGTATACAGTGTACACACCTGTACCTCATCCCTGAGAATAATGCCTAGTACATTGAAGACACTCAATAAGGACCTACTGAAAGCAGTTAACTGGTATATCAAAGAACTCCTTCTTAGATAGGATTCCAATTAAGCATACAGGATTGAGACTTATCTAGCTTTATTTTCAAAGACTTTCTCAAGTAGGAAACAGCTACTTAAATGAGAATTCATTCGACAGTCTGACATTCATTTTCATTGCACCTCACCTAAATCTTTAATGCCTTTAAAACTACCCAATGAAGTTCCTATTTAAGAGATATAGGCCACTAAATTATTATATATGAGTACCAAGGAAGATAAGAAATTCTCTCTTTGGGAGATTTATTAGAAATAGTACACAGCTAACATTTCTACATTATATTAGAACCACCTGCCCAAAAGCAGGGAGATGGAGTCTATGACTCTTTAGGGAAATTCCCGTTCAATGAGCCTATCAAAGTTATTTTACTAGCACAGTCATGTAAGATTAATCATCTTTGTGAATTCTTAATTGCTGTGGTCAGACAACCCCCAGAGAGTAATCATACCCATGGCAGAATTCACATTTCTTTTTCATTCTTCCATGATAAAAGAGAAAGCAGGTAGAAGCAGTGGTTTGCTACCATTTGCTCATTAATTCATTCAAGGATAATTATGAGTGTTTCCTGCCGTGTAAGTGATACAAAGATGTCTAAAGATATCCAAAGTCTAGTGGGAGAAAGGAAAGTAAACAGACATCACAGATATTTCTTTAGAGGTAGTCAAAGACAAACAAGTGCTATAAAAAAAAACTAAATAGGTAAATAAAATACATAGACAGTGCTCAGTAAATATTAGCTAAATGTTAGGCACTGATGTAAGCACATTACATAAATTAATACATTTATTTCCTATAAAAACTCTATGAAGTAGAATTGTTCCTTCTTGTAACAGATGAGAAAACCAAGCAGCAGAGAGGCTAAGTAACTTGCCCAAGGTCACACAGAAGGTCTCCAGAGCCCACTTTTACCCCAGTACTACCTTGTCTCAACCAATATATTTACCCCTGCCCCTTTCCATGACCCCTCCATGATTATTTAGCCAAATGGTTATGACTGAAGTCATTAGAGATTCAATGATTATTTGGGAAAAAAAAAAAACCTACTAACATTTTAACTAAAAAAACATTTTAAATCTATGGGAGAGAACATGTTTGTAAACTCTTTCATTTGTGAATGTAAATATCTGTATAGTCTCAGAAGATGAATACAAATTATTTCCCAGAAGGAAATCCAGTCTTTGAGCATAACCCATCTTAGTCTGCACCTGTGCTTCTCCCTTTATGTAGGCTAAACAGTGGAATCTTCCACTATCCATTACACAAGTCACCACATTTTACAGAAAAAAAAGACTGAACCAGTATCCAACAACTACATGCTGAATGCTACTCTTCTCCCTCAATCCTGGGATCTTCTCAGATATACCTGCTGAGAAATGGACTGGTCTGGACTTAATCCTAGGTGAAAAAGGGAACTGAGTGCATACAACAAATGTGGTTCTTTTTATTCTACCAGAAGATACAAGACATAAAAATCTTATCTTTCAAAATGAATTGGATCTGGATCAGCAGCTGATTCTATTGCAGAATCCAGACCCACTCCAGTTGGCTCACACTGGGTGCTACGGAAGCTCGCCAGAGCAGTGGGAAAGGCTCTTGGAAGATGCTGGGTTTGAAGAATATGACATGTCAAATCTGTTGAGAAATCCAAGTAGTTCCCTATGGCAGAAAGAGCATGAGAGCAGCAAGTAGAACAGGCAGTGAGAGGAAGGTGAACATCCTAAAGATGAGCCTAAGACAAACAGGACCCAGGTCACTAAGAGGGAGAAGCCTGATTCTGAATCCAGGCGGAACCGCTGGAGGATACTGAAAGAGAAGATCACTGCAGCAGTTTGAGGAGGTGATAGGTGCTGTTCCTCGATTATCTGCGGTCATCTGGGGGTGGCCCTGTGTATATAACTGAGATTCTCCATGACCCCTAACAATAATACAGCAGTCCCCCATTATCTGAGGTTTGACTTTCTGCATTTTCAGTTATGCTATCAACCGTGGTCTGAAAATACTACGGAAAACCAGAAACAGAAAGAAAAAGGGGGGGGCAGAGACCATAGCCACATAACTTTTACTATAGTATAATATAATTTTTCTATATTAGTTGCTATTCATCTCCTACTGTGCCTAATTTATAAATTATACTTTATCATAAGTACAAATGTATAAAAGAAAACCGTGTGTTTAGGAGTCTGTATCTGCCATTCCAAGCATCCACTGGGGGTTCCAATTAAAGAGAAGAAGGGCCTTTTTGATTTTTCCTTTTCTTTATCTATGATCACAGACTACATATGAACCTAAGTCAGGTTCAAATGTACAAAGCAAAACTCAGTGGAATTCACAACTCCCAAAAGAGACTTGCCTAGAAAAGAATGATAAGAAGTTGAGATCTAGCCATGAGAACTAAAGAAGCTTTCTATTTATATATATATAAAGGAATAGACAATAGTTTTGAAAGGGAGTCCAGCTGGTGTCAGGAATGCATCAGAAATGCTTAAATGGCTTACGCTGAGGACTGACTTTAAAATACGACTGGGAGGACACAGAAGTTTACAGGACCACAGTCTATTCTCTCTTCATGGTGCTTGGCCACAGATACCAGGGGAGTAAAGTGCATGGATCAAGAGCAGCTTATGATCCTTTGTCTCATTTGATCAGAGGAGAAGTTTTTATGATACTTTACAGTACATAGTAGTTAAATTGAACAAATATTATGACCACAATAAAACACATTCTTATCACTGGAACATAAATCAGTAATTGCTACATTGTGAAGGAGCTTCCCCCACAAGTCAAGGTAGCATCAATCGGGAGAGAAGTTTAAAGGAAAAAGCACACCATCAAATACCATTTAAAATCAAAACACCACAAAATTAAAACCTGTCCCCTCCAGTCTTTAATGTGATTTTTCCAACCTCGTGCAGAATGTTTTTCACCCTCTAGTCGATCACTAAAAAGCCACCTAAGCAAACCCTATGAATAAGGACTCCTGTGGAGAGACTTGCTGTAAAATCAGGACTTGCCACACACAGCTTGGCCGTGGCAGCGCCACCCATTTCCAGCACACATGTTTTCAATCACCACTAAAGATTCCCATCAGGGTTCAAGTTAATTGTTTGATCCTGCTAAAGTGGGAGAAACTCTTTGAGGAAGAAAATAATTACCGCTCAAGTCGTTTGATTTCTCAGGAAAGAGGACACATCACCCTCCACACACAAGTCCAATTCAAGGAAAGGGGCAAGGCTGAGAGCCTGATAAAATGAAATCTGCTTTGCAACTGCGGTTTGAATTTCTTGAGTTATCGCACCTTCTTGAAATCATCTTGCACGTCATAACAATGGAATGAGTGCTCCTTGTTTACAGACTCTGGAACATGGCCAGCTGGACATTGGCCAGGACTTCGAACATCCCTGCCCTGCTCTCCCCGGGGCTGAAAATGAAAGTGTCTAAGTCAAATTGTGACAGCAGCTTGGGGAACTCAGGCAGTGTAGTTTGGTCCTTCTTGATCTGAAGTCATATAAGTTTATGAGTTTATACGGTCGTTATCTCCTTTTTGGAAAAAATAAAAAACATGTTTTGTGGAAGGATCCAAGAAGATTAATTTCAGAGAAGAATTTTTAAAATTTGAAGCAACAAATTCCCCCAAATATGAAAAGTGGTAATGAACTCTTTAATTTCCTTCTTTTTTTCTTAAGCTAGCAAGTACTGAACATTTCATTTGTGCCAGTCACGGATGGGCTGGTTTTAGGTGAGTGGAACATGTGCACATATAGGGGAGTAAACATGTAACCCCAAAATTAAAATAATAAAGTAATAATATGTGCCAGCCATTGTGCTAAGTGAGCACTCCATCCTAATAGCGCCTGATGAGGTACATGTTCTTATCCTCCACTTTATTAGTGAAGATATTAAGGCTTAGGCAATTTCATTATGTTGCTTGATAAAACGCTGGTAATAAGGGATGGTAGTAGGACTTGAACCTATACTGCCTGGTAGTTGATTGCTGTGGTGTGGTGACACCCCTTCAGAAATCATAACAGAAGACACCTGGTGTGGGGTCTCTGTTTACCCTCTACCATGCATCAGGGGGAAGCCACCATAAAATATATCAATATTCATAACAATCATACTCCTACTTTCTTTACTAATATTTCAGTTATGTAAACCACATATTTGTAGAAGAGAAAGGACTTTATTGTTTTTGCAGTATATGTGTGTAAATAAATATGTATGCAAAAAGATCCTACCTTCTATTTGTATCTTTGCCTTTTATTGTATCTTCTGAAACCTGACACACAGATCACATCTGGTGGTCCAGGCAACCCTTGTGTTTTATCTTATTGTGCTCCAGATGATCACTGTATCTATTTTGTATGCCAGTGAAGGCGCTGCCTTAACTCTCCTACTTAAGCTTTTGTATGTCTTTTTGTCACGAAAGGAAACAAGACATGGTTTCTAATATACACAAGCAGAAATGTATATTAATCGTCAAGTTTGAAATTTGCTGCATACATAGTAGTGATGAATTTCAGCCTCGCCCGTGTAAAGGGAGTAAGCAGAAAGAACCAAAGCTGAGACCTCTCCTAAGACCTCTGATAAATAATTCACCTTCAACACAACTGCAAAGAAAACAGCGCATTTTTCTGATGTTCCCTAACGGCAATTGTTTCCCACCCAACACAGAGTTAACAATATATAGCACATTTTCATTGCCTCAACTAATGCAGAAAAAAAGCTGCAATATTCTTAGGGCAACCTGCAAGAGAAACTCAAATCAACCTTGTAAAGAGTGCCTGTCTCTGGTTTTATAATTGCCATGTAAATTAACAAAAAGCACAGCCCCACCAGCAAGGAAAATGAAGGTTTCTTCACAGACCATCAGCAAAGTCTCTCCACAAGCCTAAATAACATCATGGCTGTTTCTTTAGACAATAAAATGCCAAAGTTTTTCTTCTGCTGTCAGCAAATGATGAATACATGTGGTACCGATTATTTAATACCACTAGACCACCAGGGAAGAAGATTTAGGTGAACTGCAGCAGAACTATGCCATTTATTTTTATTACCATGCATTAAAAATTACGTTTACAGATAATTGTTTTTCTCCTTCCAATAAAGCAAGATAAAAAAAATCCAGAAGAATATTTAATAATACTGGACCACCAGGGAGGAATTTTAAAAGTTGATTTTTTATTGAAAAATTAGATTTTCTTTTTTTAAATTTCCAATTATTTTTAAGTGCAATTTGTGAAGAAATTATTTTAAACCAGGGTAGTATGACTTTTCTGCTGGGGGAGTGTCTCACAGATTAAGTTACTCCTTTACTAGGGTAATTACCTAATCAAATCACCCCTCAGAACCATCAGTTTTAAAATACCTGTGTAAATGTCCGCATGTTTTACAATTCTGTGCACTGCATTCTATGTGAGTCAGTTTTTCTAAAATCTCCAGGTAAGATAAACTCTTAACTTTCGATAATGTTGTACAAGATGGGGAAATTTTTCATTTCCTTTAAAAGGAGAATGAGAAGCAAAGCGAGGAGCAAAGGAGGAAACAAAGAAATCAAAAGGAAATTAAATCGGGCTTTACAAAATAGTTGAAATGATCTCTCCAAACTTGAGCAGGCACACTTACAATTAGAAAATGATTGTTCCCTCCCCTCCCGTCTTCCCTTTCTCCCTCTTCCCTCCCCCTTCCTCCTACCTTCCCTTCCCCTTCTCGACCATCTCCTCCCCCCTTCTCTCTTCCACCTTCCTTCTCCCCCCACTCTCTCCCCTCTCCTCTCGGTCTCTTCTCCCTCATTCCCTCAGAATGCAAAGGCTACAATTAAAGAGGATTTTAGACATCTCAGCTTATCCTCCATCAATAATAGCAGAATGCCCTCCTCTGCAGCCCTCACAGATACCAACCTGCCAGTTCAAAGCATTAGCTGATTTGCCCAAAAGGCAGGTAGGTCACTCTCTCGCTGGACAAGCCCTGAGGTAAGAGATGTTCCTTGTCTCCCTGTAACTCTCACTTGAGGTCCCACCGCTGCTCTTTGGAGCAATGAGAAGAAATAACATTACAAACCTATCAGCCATCCCAAGCCAGCCCTGCAGAAAATGCACTGCTCTGCTAATTGCATGTGACAAAACAGCACCTGTTTTCTAGGCTAAAATCAATAGGGGTTGTAGGACACCCCAACACACACGCACATGCATGTACACACAAATGCACTCACACACCACCAGTCTGATATTCCAAAAGGAAACTCCTTCTAAGCTGGTCCTAGTGTAAAAGAGACAATGGCCATACCCAGCAAAAGTATGATGTCATTAAAAAGTTTGGTTCTGGCTCCTCCCACTTCTCCAATTTGTAGATTAAGGTTCTAATTCCATCACAATATTTTGTGAAAATACCCTAATTTTATTAAATAAGTTTGTCAAAGATTTGTTCAAATTACCTCGTTTTTGGGTGGAGGTTGTGCCTCTGTTGCACAGAGCCCATTAGCATGAAGGCTTTCAGGAATGCATCTCCGCTGGGATTCAGATTTGTTCCAGAAGTACCAATATGCCCTCATGTAAGCCAGAAAAATGTTTATTTGGTGCCCCAAACTATATTTGTCTGGAGAGGCCAAGAAGGTCCCCAAAGCACAGGCAGCCTCGGCTCTCACAGGGAGCCTCGTCATGGTCGCACAGTCTGGATGCAGGCTCCTTTGACTTGGGGACAGTTTTGCTATGACATAAAGTTGGCTTCTGTAATCCAATGCTTTGAGAGAGAAAAACAAAAACAAGACCAGACTGGCTGGAAATGGGTCTGGTCAGGTCTGAGAATTAAACTTGTTCTTACAGTGTGCAGGCCCAGGCAATGGGAGGAGCATGGCTGTGGCCAGCCCCAGGAATACTTCTGGATGTGACCCTCACAGGGGCCCTTGGCTTCAGAGCACTTGGTCTCCCCTGCTGCTGTTAAGCCAAAAAAAAATTGTCTCTTTAGTTTTCTTTTCAAGGAAACTTCTTGTTCTACCTCATTGAGGTGCTTCTTCGGATAGACACCTCCAGGCTTCACTTCTCTGGTTCCCATGTGCAGAGGTCTAGGAACCCTGTGGGTCTCCAACAAAGGTTCAGAAAAGCAGCAGAGTGATCCATGGAAACCTGGTGGTGTTCTCCAGCTGGACACACTTCTATGGGTCTTTGCTGTTCACGAGAATGAGCACAATGCCTTTGTGGGTTTAGAAGGTCTAACTGAGCCTTTGTCCATTATTTGGGCCTCACATAATCAATACCCAAGTACCTGGACTTCCAGGGACTTGATGGCCTGTGAACTTGCGCATGTGCAGTTTTCCAGCCAGCACTCTACTATGATTTTTTCCCCATCTGAATCGACAAGCTTAGTCTAAGAACCTGGATGAAAGAAAAGCTCTAAGAACCTCGGAGGGATTATTGTCCCCAGATTTTTGTGTTTAATGGGATTTCATTGCCCCCCCCCAAAAAGATGACAGAATGGGGGTTTCATGGGTATCAGAGTGTCAAAAGTCACAGATAGTCAGAGGACAGAGGATGAGAAGGGACAGTTTTGCCTTCCTGGCCACCTTTCAATGGCTACATGAACTTACGAAGATAAAGGCAGTTAGCAGAGAGCAAATACCCAAGACCAGAGGAGTAAGCTCACCCCTGCTTACTTCCCAGGGGAATCTGAGGAACCTCCCCTAGCAGGCTGGTAGCACCCAAGAGGTACCCATCAATTGACAAAGGTAGTCTGGATTTGATGGTGCTCTACTGGGTACATGTCCTCAGTCCTGGGGGGTGCTTGGTCAACCATGCCTTCCTGCAGCTTTTCCCTTTAACTTGCAACAATTTAACTTACTACATCCTGGGTCACTGAACTGAAAACCAACCAAGATTAAAATAAAATAATAAAGCTACAGCAACAACAAGAAGTAATATACTTCACATTTGAATGGTTACTTCTCGTTTTAAAGATGTTCACAAACCCTCTTATTTAAAACCCTCTATAACCCTGCTTCTCAGCCCTATTGTGAAGCAAGAGCCCTTATCCACATATCACAGGGGAGGAAACTGAGACTTTGGAAGCATGAACGACTACCTGAAAGCCACATAAGTCAGGCGTAGACTTCATATTCTGGGTCTATGTCTCCACATCAGATCTTGTGCTCTTTCTGCTATAAATGGCTGATTTTCACCAGGACTAAATTCAACAGCAAGGCTGGATGAAGTAGAGGCTAAATTCTCTGATCAAGACTCAGACTCAGCTCAACAAATATTTATCAGCCTCAACTCTGTAGTCACACATGGCATTACCCCAAGCTTCTCTCACAGATCATGAAGCTTTCATGGTTTTCAGTTGTTCAGGTTCTTGTTTATAAAGTACATTACATCAAAATAGTTATAAAATTAAAGGTTGTTTGAATGTTTAACAAATTAGTGATCAAATTAGGAGTTAGAAAATGAGTATGCTAAACATATATACACACAATCACCGAATCCATACACTTGGGAATAATGTTCACGTCTAAAGAGCTCTTGGTCAAGGTGAGCCAGAGATATAGATCCTCCCTGTTCCAGGAAATTGCTAATTCACTAGAGAATTCAAAAATTTTTAGACTCTAAAATGGACTTTAAACAAAAAAGGACTTTAGAGAACTTTGATTTAAATGCCAACTTGCCAATATTTACAATTAACAAATGCATGCAGACTGCAGAAGAGCACTGGACTAGGAATTCAGAGACACCCAATTCACACCCAATGGTGTGCATTAACTAAGACAAAGCCCCTCAACTTCCCAGGACCTCGATTCCTTTGTCCAGCTGTCAGCTACTGCATGGGCTATCTGAGACGCTCCCAGCTACATGATCTGTGATTTCAGTGTCCATCTCTGGAGAAGCTCATTCCTGGTCCACGAGCTAAAACTAACACTCACTTTAGATTAAGTGGGACAACTGGGAAAATAGGTGAGAAAATGAATGTGCAATCTTCAAAACAAACAAGCCTGACTTCCGAGTCCAGGCCATGCCAAAGGCTCATAAGTGGCAGTGACTCAGAAGCTGGCTGCACCGAAAAGGCACAATGCAAGACCTCTGTGAATTTTCAACACTTCTGTGCAGACACTTCCAAAGCAAATGCTCTCTGGAAATAAAAACTGCAGCTCTAGGTGTCATCACTTCCCCTTGGCTGTAAGTTGCTCAGGTGTCTGCTTCGGTAAGGGTCTCCACGGGGGCCTCAAGAAATCTTCATTTACCCAAGATGCTAATCAAGCCTAGAGGTCTAGAGGCATGAGGCTTTGTGCTGATGTGGTGTGTTTGTTTTAAATCAGACCGCCTACTTGGTGTGAGTGTGAGCCCTGTTATTAAATCCCCTTTTGTTCTGCATGTACAGCCATCAATCTTATCTTACAAATCAAATAGAGAAGGGATAGCATGTTTATAATTAATCCCTGTAAGCTGTTTCCAAGTATCCAGTCAGATGCCCTGTCCAATATGTATCCATAAACATCCATAGTTATATACTGAAGTTTATCTTAATAGTGTTTATAATCTCATTTGCAGTAAAACAATGGCCTGTGATCTCTTATGGTTTTAATATAACTTAAACTATATAACTTGCTTTGAGTTAGAGTATTAGTCTGATTATCTTGACTATATCCATGACAGAAGAGTTTTATTATAAATAAGGAAAAGAATCTCTTATAACCAATACCAGCCAACTTTCAAAATTCCAAATTCATATGTTATTATTTATTGATTGCTACAAATTTGGAAATTTCAGGCAGAGATTGATGATGATATTCACGTGCTCCTTCATCCTTGTAGAAACAGAATCCCTTCCTGGATTTCAGCAAGGCACAGAGACACCCAGATTAAAAACAACATTTCTCAGTCTTCTTGGCACTATATACAATCACAGCCATGAAATTCAGCTCTTGTAAATAGATGTGAGTGCCTTCCAGCTCAGTGTTGTAAGAAACCTGAGAACGCACTCTTCTATCTTCCTCCTTTTTATGGACTGGATTCTGGGTGTCACCTCAGTTGCAACAAGGCAGACATGGGCAATACCTCTGGCACTGAAAAAGCAACAAAAGAAAAAGAACCTCAACTCCGGGGATGCTGGACCTCTGCCATCCTCCAGCTCATTATATGATGGAGAAATGGGCGTCTCTCTTGACTGAACTACTGTATGTTGTTACAGCAGTTTAGGAAGTACCCAAATATAGACATTGAAGTTTAACCTTTTATTGTACAGCCCCTTTCTGATAGAAATCATACTTTCTTATCCATTTTTCTCTTTTTCTTTTGAATGTAAGGTGTTCCTTTGAAAACAAGGATGTTTAAATAATATAGTTTTCCAAAGCTGAATTTGCTCATTTGGAGCTCAGTTCTGCTACTTGAAGTAGAAAAACAAGTTCCTGACAGTCCTAGGCAGAAGGACTACTATACTGATGGTCTGTTATTAGATGAACTGATCAATCTCAGTTCTAAACACCTCCTTTTCTTGTTGGTAATATTTTGAAAGTTCCAGAACAAAAGCATTTTCCTATTCTTATATCTACAACTTCATCCCAAATGTCTCCTGTGTATACCATGTGCAAGAATCCATTTTCACCCTTCTCAACCTCATATGCTTTAGAAATTGGAGTTGACACACTCCCCATTCTGTGTCCATTCACTGACAGGAAGTAGGCCTGATTAGCACTGAACTCTAAGTTCCTTTTAATTATCTCGATAGTTCACTAATGTTGACATGATCAGGTATCAGGAACTTGGCTTTCTCCACGTCAGGAAGCTGCTTCTCACCCTGCATTGTGGTATTAGCTGAGATTTTGATGGGATGCTACTCTTGGATAAGTCAGGCATCTATTCTCTGTTGGAAGGTGTGATGCTGTTGAAGGTCTTTTCCAAGGGCATGGTTATGGAGGTGGCTAAAGTGGTGAGCGGGGGATTCTACAAGGCAGTGACAGAGACTGAGCTGACTGACCCACAAGTATTTTTCTTACTGTATGAACAGTCATAAAAACATATTTTAATTGCATGATATATACATAGGGAGGTAGCATAATATAGCATTGAGAAGTGAGGGTTCTGATATCAGTCCCAAGAATTCAAATACTGGCATTGCCACAATATGTGACCTTGGGAAAATCACCTACACTTTCTAGCCTAAGCTTTTGTCATCTATAAATGCGATCCTATCAATGCCCATCTTGCAGGGTTGTGGTGAGACTTAAATGATAATATATATTGAGGATATAAATTCTCTGTAGGTGCTAACTCTTATGGTAAGGATAATGTTATTGCTATGTTCAAGTGGCAATTTTAGGTAGCCATAGAGAATAAAAAGTATAGCTGCAATTTGTCCATATTCTAATAAAGGTAGCTGAAGTAAAATGGGCCATGCAAAATTGAAAAGTCTCATTTTTTAAGTCATCACCTTGCTCTTCTTTGTACCAGTGATGTATCGCTTCCTTTTTCCTAGTTTCTAGCCTAGCAATAATAGATGTGTTGTCATCGACTAAGTTCACCCAGGTATTTTCATTTAGAGCCTTTATTCAGGGAATCCCAGACAAATATATTTTAGGTAAGAGATGAATGTGGCAATCCCTTTCACTAAATTCATACTGAAACTCTATTTGTCACTGGTCTTTCGGTCTGCTCTTCTGTTTAGTCATCATGCTTTTTCCTTTCATTCTCTAGCTTCCTGGACACTTGACTTGTTGCAAAGAAACAAATATTAGCTATTTAAAACCCCACATGTGAGGAGTAGAATAACTGAAAAAGACAACAGAGAGAAGTGGTCTAATGATGAAGCACTGGTCATCCAGGGCTGGGCTTGGTGAAGTGTGGGGAGAAGGTGGGAAGTAAAGAGACAGCAGAGACAGTATAGAGAACAAAGAAACACTGGTCATGTTAAGATCTATAACACTTGTATTTTAGGTCTATGAGCTGTTGATAATAATAATGATAAAAATGAGGGTGATTAAAAATTGTAGGGTATTAAAGTAAATGTTAACATAAATATGAAATAGATCCTAAAGGATTGAAACCAGAGGAGAAGGGCAAAGTGGCAGATTTATAAATCATAAGGTTTCAAAAACAAGGCATTCATAAGAGCTATGCTGACAGTGATAAAGAGAGTTGAAGAAGACACCTTTGACAATGCCCTCCATGCCTGACTCTCCCTAGTCTAGTTGCCTTCCTAGAACAGGTTGGAACAGTAGAAACACCTAGTTAGTCTAAGAAGGTCCTTCCTCTAAAATAGATGGTTCATTTACTTGACAGCTTATTTCCACTTTTAACTATGTGGACCAGACTTGTTTCAAACCAACCTTCTTGCCAAGTGTATCCAAAGGAGTTAAAATAGCAAACCAAATAATAAAATAAAATAACCACCGAGATAGCAAGACCTGAAGGCAAAGATCCTGGAGAGAAGAAAATGAAAGCACAAAGACATTAGCTTGACGTTGGCAACATCTTTCTTCTTGAGAGACATTTTAAGTAGCGGCTAGGAGACTGAAAGTTGAGAAGTGCTTTCTGCTTTCTGTGATCTGCTTGTGTGACAAAAAATCAGAGCTCAGGGCCCATCAAGAATTGGTGAAAACACCCCAAACTTTTCACCAGAATAACTGAAGGACTCACAAGAAATAAATAATCCCTTAAAGATTGAAATGCTAATGTGAATTCTCAGTCTAAGATTGGATTAAGATAATTACCCTCTACCCTGATGGCTCTGTCCAAGTACCAGAAGCAAAAGTATATCTCTTCTGGGGGTAATAACCTCATCCAGAAACTCAAACTTCAATTTTTCATATACAATGTTTACCTCTCAATGGGAGACCATTTACCCAATATCAAGAGATGGAAATATATCAGACACCAGAAGCAAGTCTTAGGAGATTTACTCAAGCCAGATTTAATCACCACGTCATTGCAGACTTACTATGAGTCCTGAACTGTGGAAAGTGCTAAGAACAAACTGATGAACTAAAAGATACTGATGACTGTTGCCTTCAAGGAGTTTAGGAGCTGACTGGAAGATCAATAATAATTCTTCCTTCGAATTAAGAGAAACGTTCAGCGAAAGTTCATCAGGTGCTGAGAAGCAGGGGTCACGTATACTGATAGTCAGACCACACGCAGACAAAAACTTGGAAGGAGCAAAACCTCTGAGCCTTGCAAAAAAAGCTGATCAGTCACAGAGGATAATGGAGTATAGTCACCAAAGAAAGCACAGATGGGAGAACATGGGAGCTCAGAGAGAACCAAAGAGAATGAGGGTAGCTTCCTGATGTTCCAGTTCCAACCACCGATGTTTCCCGAAGTGGATTCCACAAGTCTGAGCCTATACTCTTTTAATCTGTGCTAGTTTATTTTGAGCTCTCTTAAATGAATTTCTCAGCCTTGCAACAAGTGGGATACCTGACAAAGACAACCATCATTTATGTGACTTAGGAACTCTTATGCTTACTCCCATGCTGCAAAAAGTGAAAGAAAAACAAATGTTCTGGATGAGTTTGTTATGAATTACATCTGATTACTCTAGAAAAATCTTACATATATATAATCAAACATACACACTGTAGTCATATGCCAAGAATTCAAAACCACGAGTTGCAATTCCATGCCCCTGCATAAACAAGGCTTCCTCTAAATAAGTCAAGGTTACCTCCCAGACAAGTGAACAGTTAAGTGCAGTATTTCAACAAGTTTTATTTGGTTTCACTCTTTGACCAGATCACAAAATGTGTTCTAGTGTTTTTAGCCACGTAGTTGTTCTTTTTCTGGGGGTATTCTAGCATGACATTTGTTCCTCCTCCTGCCATCTATTCGTTTATTAGAAGACTCCCCTGACCCAACCACCTGCATTCAAAGAGGTAAAGAAAGTGCTAAGCAGAGGAGATGGGGCATAAAGCACGTAGACTCATAAAAAGCACATAAATGTCACAGGGAAATGTGAGAAAAGTGAATGGTACTTGGGGTTTAGCAAAACAGAACAGAAAAAAAAAATGTTTAAAGCAATATAAGTGAAAGGACATTAGGCGTATTAAATTCCAAGAAACAGAACTTCAGCACTCTTTAGACTTTGACCAAATATCCTCTGGTGATGATAAAAAATTATATTTTCCCCTTACCCACCTTGGCTTCTTTGCAAGTGGGCCAGTTCATTTATAGGCTCATGTTGTTTATGGCCATTTACTGGTTCATCTGTATGCGTACACCCATAGATACATACAGGTCATGAATTTCAGTCCAGCATGACCAAATAAAAGAATAGAAGTCTTCCACTGGTGAATTCAGAAGAGCATGGCATACAATGTCACCCACAGAAATGTAGGTCATTCTTCCCTCATTCAGATCTACAAAGATAAAACAAAAGAAACAAGCCTCCCCAACTAAAATGAGTTAAAATTAGCAAGCAGCAGAGATGATGCCAGTTGCCCAGGGCAACAAATGGTTGATGGATGGAATAATTAAGATCGACAGTAAACTAATCTGTGTTCCTTTATTGAAAACGAAGTCCCTTGAATCAATTAGCTTTGTCATGGACACCTTTTATAAAACAACTATGACATCCCAACCATTTCTCTTTGTTTATGGATTTGCCCACACTTCAGTAAGTGCAGGGACTGATTTCAAAAGCATCTAGCAATGATAATGAAGAATTCCAACACATTAGGCACTGCATAAAGAAATACAGCCACAGTCTTTGAAGATAACTTGTCATAAACAAAGCAGACTCAAAAGACTTGATGGATATTCTTATAGAGATAATATGTCCAAAGTTTTTCTGTTAAACAAATACTCTAAAAGCCATCATTTAAATGGGACAAGAGTGTATTATTAGAATGGAGATCCACTGGCTTATGTCCTCATAAACAGAGTTGGGAGAGCAAATGGTGTTAAAAGGAGATCACTCTGTCCTCACATAGTCATTTTAGAGTTTGAGACCAAAAAAAAAAAAAAAAAAGGCAAGAAGTTGAAAGAAACAGGAGGGTGTTTCTGTGTGTGTGTGCGTGCACATGCGTGTGTACTATCAACTCTGCAGCTACTTCAAGAGCTACTGTTACTGTTACCCATAAGCCATAAGTTACGGAATAAATTGAAATGGCCAAGAAGAACTGCACCCTGACTTCAAGTGCTTTCATGACCTGAATTAAGGCAATGGTTGCTACAGTCACAAAGAATCTGAGGGATTCTACAATTAATCAATAGGCTTGCGACACAGTTATGGGTTATGACTCAAGCATAAAACCTTTTTGACTTATTCTTATAGAAAAACTGTTCATTCCATTTGTCTGCTTTCCTGCTTCTTTTTCAGGAAAGCAAGTCACTTAATGTTTCTTTGATGGTAAAGGTTCCTGCAGCTCTCTGGAAGTATTATTTCTGAATGTCCTGGTTGGATAAATTTGGGAAATACTGGTTTATACAGAGTTTAAGGGATTTCTTTACTGCAAAACATTTCAGAGCGTTTAATGTGAGGATATGAACTGAAAATAGAGCTGGAAGGTATTATAGTATACACAGTGTTTCCAAAAGTTTGGAAAACAGAACCCTTTTTTCACTAACATGTCATGGAACCAACTATTCCACAAAATACACTTGCTATTTTAGACCATAAATGTAGATGTGAAAGGTACCTAAGATTAGGATGAATATATATAACCTAAGGCTATAGCTTATAAACTGCCCATTTAAAACATATAGTACAGTTTTATTGTGGGAGAGAAACTGAATTACTCAATAAAGAAACTTGCTTTTTGCTCTGAAAGAGTCACACATCAAAAAAACAAAAGCTCAATAACTAAGGATACTTAATAAATTTTGATTGCTTTTGTGAGCAGGATTTCATTACACTAATAATAACACTGGTAAATTTATATATGTAAATATATATACTGTATATATGTGGCTTGCAATTTTTCTTTGTGGAGTTTTATCATACTGCTCTAAGATGAAAACATGAAATCCTCTCAGCATCAAAGCTAGAACCAACTGGGAGTTGATGAGGAGAGCAAAAGTTTCATGACTTGCTCCCCACCAAAAAATACTGGTATATGTCTCAAAAACACTAACCCAGGTCATATTTAGACACTGTAATTTTTAGGTGAGAACAGACACATCAAATCACAAGAGCTGGCTAACATAGGCTGGGGCCATTTTACCTCCCAACAGAGAAAATAAGAGAGACTGATAATAGATTTTGCCTCATTGTAACAAATTAAACCCTTCAAAATCATCACTGGTGAAATAAATTATTCCATTTTTAAAAAACAAACATTTATTTTATGCAGATTTTTAAAGGGATGTACACTCCTATAGAAAGCCTAGAAGTCACTGGTATTAACGAAGGTCGCCCCTAATGCCACCTACTACGGGCATTTTGGTATATGTCCCTCTTAATACCTATTGTTTTAATAAGTTTAGATCACCCTGAGTATATTTTGCATCCTACTTGTTTCTTTCACTTACTAATGATCTGAGGCATTTTTCTCATGTCTTAAAACCTCTTTTGAAAACATCATTTGAAATGGCTGTCTATGGTTTCCAAGCCATTAACATGCCCATTACAGAGAGCACTTAGCAACATGAGGTTCTGTTTTCTGAGTCCTCACCCCACTGAAACCTCCCCGGCCAGGATGCTGCTGTCAGGTGACAGGCTTTGGAAGCCAGACTACCAAATATTCTCTGTAGAGAAACAAGCCTTTGCTTCTGCACAATTTCAAGGGCTAAGATTCCATTTTTCTTTCAAATTCAAATATAAAAAGTGCCCTAAGGCCTAAAACATTATTTGCTTTTGCCAAACTCGCCAAACACAGAAATCATCTGTGCAATGGCACAAGACAGAAATGGCTGAGGCTCCCCTTGGAGCCCTGGGACAGGACAGACCCTCAGCAGTGCAGGAAGCACAGCCCCAGCATCAGTGAATCACAGCCTCAAGTTTACTACCAGTAAGTGTATTTGCCTCCGGCCACTTGAAGTCCCTCTTTGTAAATAAACACATCCAGTGGTGAAAAGAAAACAAGTCTTCTATATACTTTTTCATACGATTATGGGTCCCACGAGAAGTAATACAAAAATTCTATTATCAGTACAATCAGGGGTAGGGAAGCATCTACCAAGCATTCACGGTGCCATCCAGTGGCTAGGACCAGCCCATCTGTTGGAGAGGGAGGGCAGTTCAAGTTGAGTAGGTATTGTTGCTTTTGGTGGGCCATGGCTAGAGACCCCCCAAATACCTTTTTCTGGGGTCAGGAAGAATCATCAGTAGGAAATAATGTGTGTGGGCTGCACATGCACCAGCCCTAGAAAGGCTGATTACAGAGCAGCACTGAAGTCTGGACCCTGCCAGCTTCCCACAGCCCAGGCTGTTGACACTTTTATTTGCTGGCATTTACAATGTTGCAGCAGTTCAGTACTGCAAATGTGGCTGTTTCCAACACAGCACTTAGGGAAGGACTCTGGTAAGAGGAAAGCAAAAGGATGCTTTTCTGGGGTAAGAGGCCACCACCAGCATTGTTCATGCAAAAAGAAACATGTTGTTTCAAAAGCAAATGAGGATTGGTTAAGCGCTCTAGTATTTGCTACTTCCCATGTGATCTCTCTCTCTCTCTCTCTCTCTCTCTCTCTCTCTCTCTCACACACACACACACACACACCCCTGTTAAGGTATATCATTAGTTTTTACTTCTGTATGTAGAGAAAAAATTAATTTTCCATTTACAAATATGGCTACCTCCTAAGGAAAATGGCCCTATTAAGGTAGGATGAGCATCTGCTAGAGCTGGAGGTTAAGTGTCACTGGACTGAGTTTTGTGTACATAGAGACACATGTGGAGTTCAGTTTGGAGTCAGCCTGGAGCTACAAGGCTTAATTGTACTGCAAAAGAGACAGAGAGGACAACTGGGCAAGACAGATGCCATTGCGGCGGGGGTATAGATTATGGAAAAGTAAAGGTACAGTTATCCAAAAAAGACACACAGGTGGTCAAACGGCACACAAAAAGATGTTCACCATCTCTTATTATCAGGGAAATAAAACTCAAAACAGCAGAAAGGTATCACTTCATACCTATGAGAATGACCATTACTCAAAAGGTAAGAGGATGCAGAGAAGGGCTCCCTCGTATACTATAGGCAGTTGTTGCAGTCAATATGGAAAATAGCATGGAGAGATCTCAAAAAATTAAGACTAAAAATACCAAAGTGATCCAGTTAATCCACTGCTAGGGACTTATCTGAAGAGTATGAACATGCTCATCCAAAGATATACACTCACCACCATGATCACTGCAGTTTTATTCACAATAGCCAGGAGCTGGAAACAACCCAAGTGCCCATGACAGGTAAGTGGACAATATATAAACACAGCAGAATGCTGATCTGCTGCAAAGAAAGAAAAGAAATCTTGACATTTGCAACAACATGGAAGAACCTTAAAAAGTATGGTGCTGGCTGGGAATTAAACAGAGAAAGACAAATACCATATGTCTTCACTCATACAGAGTGAAAGTTAAGCTTGGCTCCTCTCTCTCTCTCTCTCTCTCTCACACACACACACACACACACACCTGTTAAGGTACTTATCAATATTTTTCCTTCTACATGTAATGAAGACACAAATTTGCTATTTTAAACTACAGCTACTGGGCTTCGCTGGTAGCTCTGTGGATTAAGCAGTGCACTATGAAACAAACCACAGCCACTGCAGCATGAGTTTGATCCCTGCCACCGCTGAGGAGGTGACCCACATGGCCTAGCAGGCCTCTCTTGCTTTGCCCACTGCTCCCCTTAGCAGCATGTTTCAGTCAGTCTGCCTGTTCTGTTCCCAACTCTGTCTCTGTGAATCTTCTCACCCCCCACACCTCTGGCCTGTACCCCAGTGCTGGTATGCATAAATAAATTAAAATATTAAAAATAAAAACTACAGCTATTTCCTAAGGTAGATACAGAAACAAAACAAACTTTTAGACTAAAATAGTAATAATGAAAAGGGAAGGGGTAAAGAGGGTAAATTGAGTAAATGAGGTCACTGGCAGGGTGATGGATGAAGCTAGACTTGCGGTGATAAACATACTGCATGTTTGACATGTGTCTATACAGCTGAATATTATATGATATTATAAAGCAATGTTACCGCAATAAAAACATTTAAAAAACTGGCAAAAGAGAAGAAAAGAAAAAGGGGATGGGAAGAGTCAACAGTGAGCACCCCTGCTGACGAGGGCATTGGGCAGAAATGCAGATCGTGAGCACACACGAGGAATTTTCTCAACAGGGATATCTTCACTTGTTGTGATAAAACCTTGGGAACTGCAAACCTTCAGTGCAAATTCTGCTAAGTGCAAAAGCCTTGGTTATATAGTTGACTGGAAAAGCTAAAATGTACTGAGAACTCCTATATCTTAAACACCTTGTACTTTACAGGGGCAAGATAACTAAAATCTTGCAAGTTACTGTGAGGTAAGTATTTTTATTATCTGCATAACCATCTTGACTTTACAAATAAGGAAACTGAGACGAAGAAAAGTTAGCAAGCTAATAAACAGCTGGGGGTGCGGTTTGAACTTGGATGGCAGAACTCCAAGGCCATGCACATGAGCACTGTACTGTACTATACTAAAGTTAGGGACAATAAAAATTTCACACAGAAAGTAAATTGGGGCAGAAGTGAAAAGCCCTAGAGATAGCCAAAATACCTTCATCAAAGGCATTGGGTCCTAGCTGGTGTCTGAATTATAGACCCTTCCTTTCACGATTCATTGGTCAAGACATATTTAATGAACCTTTTACAAGCTTCCAGGCACTGCATTTGTCACAAAGAAAATTACAAAGAAGGCAGGCCTGGTGCCTACCCCTTGGAATGTACAGTCTAAAGGAGAAAGAGATGGATGCTACAATAATGCAAACTTGCTCTGATGAAAGTGGTATTGTGTGCTTTAGGATATGCAGGAGGGCTCCTAACCCAGACTTGGAAGGATGGCCAAGCCTTTCCGAAGAAATAAATAATAAACAAATAAATAGAACTGAGTCCTGGGCCTCCCAGGCAGCGCAATGGGTTAAGCAAAGCACTATGAAGCAGACTGCAGCCACTGTAGCCGAGTTCGATCCCTGCCGCTGGCCAGGGTGGGGCCCCACATGGTGCAGCAGACCTCCCCTATTTCGCCCACTGCTCCCCTCAGCAGTATACTTCTGTTGATCTGCCTGTTCTGTACCCCCAACTCTGTCTCTGGTGAATCCTCTCACCTCCTGTACCTCTAGCCCACTTCTTATATGCATAAAAATAACTTAAAAAAAAAAAAAAACTAACAGAGTCCTGAGGATTTAATCAGAGCAAGAAAGAGAACAAAGAGAATTCCAAGCGAAAGAATCAGAATGGCCATGCTGATAAGCCACAAGCAAGCCACACCATGGTTTGGTAGCCCTAAACCATTAAAGACAAAAAGAAAAAGGAATTCACTTGGATAGGTATATACTGGCTACAGACCACTAATACATACCACATAAAGAAGACACACTTTATGACGAGACCAGTGGAGACTATGCTAGTGGGGTTTTTTTAATATATTTTACATTATTTTTCATTTTTGTATGGTGCATATTTTTTTTAAAAGACTTATTTATTTATGCATACAAGCACTGGGGTATAGGCCAGAGGTTCAGGGGGGTGGGAGGATCCACCAGAAATAGAGTAGGGAACAGAACAGGCAAATAGACTGAAATCCACTGCTGAGGGGAGCAGCGGGCGAGGCAGGAGAGGTCTGCTGCGCCATGTGGGTCCCCTCCCAAGCCAGCGGCAGGGATCAAACTCATGCTGCAAAGACTGCGGTTTGCTTCATAGTGCATGGCTTAACCCACTGCGACACCCGTGAGGCCCTATTTCTAGTGTTTTAAGGAAAAGAATGACATGAGTCATTTATTTAACAAGTTTCTTGAGCACCTACTATGTGCGAGGCACTGCTCTGTATATTTAGGATCAATCACAGAACTAATCAAAGATCCTACCTTACATGCGGGCTGGAGAAGGCAGACAGTTAATATCAAACATAAACTATGTGCCATGTCAGAAGAAGAAAAAGCTATAAAAAAAAAAGTAGCAATTATTGTAAGACAAAGTGGGAGTGGGGTGGGTGAGAGAGCATGGCCAGATCAAATTGGTAAGAGAACAGTCAGGTAGGCCTTGCACAGGTGATAGCCAGGAAAAAACGTAAAGGTTCTCACTGTGGTCACTCTTCAACTCACAAGGGCTGATGCAAACAGAAGATCAAATGTTCAAAGCAAATTGGAGCACTTTTTTCACATCTACTCTATGCCCACAAATCCTCCTGACCTCACCTGGAGCCATAATAGTCCCACTCTAGTTCAGAAGCATAAAATCACTTTAGACTCTGATTCGAGGAAATAACAAAAAGCCAGAAATAAGCCCCTAACCTCAAGTATTTTCATAAGCCGCTAATATCATATGTACCACTGGGATATCTTTACCTCCTTTAAACCTTCCAAACTCCCTTCGCTTCATTCCATCTATTCTGAAATGCAATAGGTTAAAATCACTTGATTTACATCTCTTTTCCCTACAGTCACCTCACAGACTCCCACTAGAAGACAAAAACAGCCATATTTGGTCGATTTGGGTTTTTTTCTTCCCTTTTTTTCTTCTGGAACTTATAATTGTTAAGAACAGCTGTGTGCATTGCCAATACCTTCCCCCAAACTAACAGAGCTCTCACATACAAAACATCTATTCTGCTTCTAAATTTGTTTTTAATTATATTACAAGATGGAAAAAGAAATGCCTTAGCTGTTAACACTGGCTCAGTGGGGCCAACAGTAGACATAGAGCAGACACGAGGAAATACTTCAAAAAAATTTTTTTACTTTGCCATGATTTAATAGCAGATATTCCTGGCTTTGAGTGAACTCTGCAATATCCCTGTGCGACAGGATAAATGATCGTCTACCACTATTAATTTTAGGTCATAAAGTCTGAAACGCCACTTCAAAAATAAATGCAGTATTTTCACTTTATTTGGTCAGGTAAATACTAAACTATTTTGTCATAATAACTTTACAACACTGTGTTTCACCTTGTCTTGCCTTGACTGCTGAAGGTAATAGGGACCGTTTTATTATGTCCATAAATTGAGTCAATTGACTTATCCTTATATCCTGTTTCCTGAACTTAACGAGAGATTCTGCATCATTAAGAAAACACACCATCCTGCAACAGGATCAAAAGCAAAGGAAGCCTGATAATAAGTCATTTTGATTTCAGGGAATGCTCACCAGGCAAACTTTCAATATTCTGGCAGAAGTAATACAAATAACTGACTTTGCAAAGCGTAGTTTGCTAGCAACTGTGCTTATGCTGGAGATACCCCAGAAGGTTCCACAAACCCCTAAAAGAAAAAAAAAATCATTCTCTCTGATTATGAGGCACTTGTAATGAATCTGCAGGCTTAGATGGTTCAATGTACCAATCGAAGAGCACAAAACAAAGTATTAAACAATTTTGTAAGGAGATATTTTAATTGACTTTCATAATCACAATTTTTAAAATTCAGACTACCAAAATCTTGTTCTCAGACTAGATCTATTATGTGAAATGAATGCTCATAAGAGTCAAGCTATTCCTTCTAGAACTTTGAAAACTGTGAAGTCATTTGTTCATTTCAGTTGGTTTGTTGGGCTTTGTTTTATTAAATCCTCAAGCCCCAGTACAGTGGCTGGTTTAATGCAATAAAGGTTGCTTTGTTGCACTGTATGAAGCATGATGATGGCAAAGGCTCACAGGAGGATCAGGACCCAACCTCCACGTGCCAGCATCGGTGATGATGAGCAGTGATGATCGAAAATGACAGCTCTCGTGGATGGAACATCTGGGCCGTGCTGAGTACTCATCATAGATAACTTCATTTGATCTTAACGTTTCTATGAGTTAGGAACTACTATCATTACCATCTTGCAGAAAAGTAAATTTGTTTAAAGAAGTGACATAATGTGTTCATGTTCACACAGGTGCTAAATAAATAGCATCTGCTCCAGTGCCTGAGGCCCTTTACCCTACAGTGGGAACTCTGGAACTCCTTACCATTACATTGGGAATCTAGGGTCCAAATCTCTCAGGCTCTCATCTAGGGAAGACTTCCCTGAGAGAAAACACAGACAGCCAGAGGAAAGAGATGTGAGCCTATGTGTGCAGAAAAGCCAAATGCAATGGACAAGGCTGAGCTGAGCAGGCAGGTCTCTTGTCCATATTAATTTAACTGGTTTGAATCCACATCTGCAGCAGCTACACTTGGATTAGCTACTCCCCTGGGCCTCTCCCACCTGCTGGGACTACATGGGAACCGTTCTGCAAGAATCATTGGAACTCTGTCCTCCTTGCTTTATGGAATTTTCAGATTCTCTCAGACCCTAGACCAAAGAATCTGAAAATCTCCAGCTTCTACAGAACAGACAAAGCCAGTAACTACTCTCCTTACTCAAAATGTTTATGCATTGAAGACCCATCAACTGGGTCACTGAGATGGGATAACCCTCTGGCAGTTACATTAAGACAGCAAGCTGGGGGAAAACAATATAGAAACCACTCCAGGTTACAGTTATATAAGCCAAGTAAGTCAGAGAACGGAGTGATTATTAGTGAATTGTATTCACATTGTAGACCATCAAGGTACAAAATTATTCCCATTCACCACTATATGAAATTAAAAATAAGAATCATGCAGCATCCTTTGGAATCATTCCAGAGTTATATAAGGAGTCAAAGGATGACTCTGCAATTCGCAAAGCTGTGTGAGGCTAACATGTAGGGGAGGTGGTGAGACTTGGTGTGGTGGGCGCAGAAGGCAAAGTGTTCACTCTAGACAAGATGACAGTGGTAATTCTGCCACGGCTAGGTGGCCAGGCCTGGATGCTACTTCCTGAAGGAACAGAGTGAACTGAGAAATTCCACCTTGAGAAAGCAAGCATCCTTGCAGCATTCTTTACAATAGCCAAGCTATAGAAACAACCTAACTGTCATCAGTAGATGAATAGATTAAGATGATGGGATATATATATCAGACATATATCTATAATGGAATACTATTTAACCATAAAAAGAAGGAAATTTGACCATTTGGATGGACCTTGAGGACATTATGCTAAGTGAAAATAAAGCAGACAAAAACAAATACCATATGGTCTAACGTATATTTAGAATCTTCAAAAAAAAACACAGATTCTTATATACAGTGACCAGGTTCATGGTTACAGTAAAAGGCAATCAGAAGGCATAAATTCTCAGTTATAAAATAAATTAAGTCATGAGGATGTAATGTACAGCAGGGAGACTGTAGTTAATAATACCGTAATGTATATTTGAGATCTTTTAAGAGAGTACTGCTAAAAGTTATCATCATAAGGAAACAAAACTTTTGTGATTATTTGTGGAGACAGACATTAACTAGACTTATTGAGGTGATTATTTTGCAATATATACAAATATTAACTCATTATGTAGTATACTTGAAACTAATACAATGTTATATGCCAAATATCCTTTAATAAAAAACTAACTTTTAAAAATAGTCACCATACTCTCAAGTCACCATATTCTAAATAATAAATAATAGTCACCATACACTGAAGGAACAGTATCTACCCAGAAATTGTGACCATGAGAACTCAGTCATTTTTTGTGGAAATGCATAGCTCCCTCTAATCATGGCACACTCTCTTAGGGCAGTTTTAAGCACTACTGGGTTTAGAGTAGACATTCCCTGTGCAAATGGCCATGGGGCCCTCACCCATACAACATGTGGGGGCAAATCTGCATTGTAAGAGTACATTCTATAAATGCAGTGATTCCAACCTAAGAACTCAAAGAGAATACATGGTTGGAAGATGTGTTGTTCTATATATATGCCATGAATGTGAATATAGGAAATTTAGAACCACAAAGAAATGATGACTTACATCTTCCTGCATAAGCTGTGAGGTTACCACATGTCTGGGAAGACTGGTATTTGTAGCTTTCATCAAGGAAGCTCAGTAGCAACCTGAGCCACTGGCAGCCGGCATTCAAGAACTGCAAGGTAAAAGAAGTAGCATGATGAGTAATAGTATTCCCAAACGATGGCAGCAAGAAGATATATACAGTTTCAATGCAAAGTTGAGACTAAAAGTAATAGTAATAGTAGTGTTGCTACTTGTTTACTGTATGAGAGATACAAAACTAGCCAGGAACAATGCAAAGGACAAGGAAAATGAAGACACACTGGGACATGTACACTGATCAGACAACACACAAATGTATACTGATTAGACTATACCCATAATTCTAAATCTTCACGAACAAGTTATTTCACCTGGCCTGTGTAATGCATCTTCAGTCAAATTGCATAGACAGAAAGGAGCCCACAAAAACATCCAAGTCCCCACACACCCTGGAGAAAGCTGGAATCCCTGTCTCTCGTATCAGCTCACCCTTTCTACTGTAGAAAGAAAATTTTAGCAGAGCACATGACTACTTAAAGGTAACATTTCCCAGCCTCCCTTGTTGTATGACGTTTGGTCATTTGACACTTCTGCATTATGCCACTAGAAAGGCACTTCTCTCACCTTTTGCTGCCCTTGCTGCTAGAAAAGGGCTAGAACTGAAGCATTCCCAGAACCAGAAATGGAATCCATGGTTAAGATGGCAGAGTTGCCCCACCTGCACTGACTGTCCTGTGTGAAAACCATCCTGTGAGACAGAAATAAATTCGTATTTTATTTAAGCCACTGTATTTTAAGGTCTCCATGAGACAGCAATTTCCTGAAATTGAGAAAGAAAAAAAATTCAAGATTCAGTTTTAGACTTGTTAAGTTTGAAGTTCCTATGAAATATTAAAACGGTGATGTCATGTGAATAGTTAGGTCCACAGTCTGAAGCTCATAAGAGAGTTCTTCATTAAATAAATGCAAGAATAGTCAGCAGATTTTAATTAACTATACTGAGGTATAACTTACAATACATTGCACATATCTAACGTGTTCAATTTCATGAGTTTTGTCATATCATGAGATGTACGTATCTGTGAGTCCATCCTCATAATAAAGATACTGAACATTCCCATCACCCCAAAAGGTTTCCTCTTGTTCTGTGCAGTTCATCCCTCCCTTTGTCTTCAGTCTCAAAAGGCTGACTGACTGTTTGTTGCTACAGATTAGCTTTCACAGTCTAGAGTTTTAAATAAATTAAAGCAAATTGTACATACATATCCTTTCATATCATTCTTCTTTCACTTAGCATAGCGCATTTGGGATTCATCCATGGTTCTATGCATCAGCTGTTCATGTGTTCTTACTGCTGAGAAGACTCCTGCTGTGTACATACAATATTTTGTTTACCCTGTTGATGGACTTTAGGGTTGTTTCCAGTTTTTGGCTATTGCGAATGAAGTTTTATGCTACATGTGAATATGCATGTACAAGTCTTCGTATGGACTTATGTTTTCCATATAAACTGATTTTTAATCTTTAGGATTCAAATGCTCAAGAATTTGAGAAAATAAAAGTCTAGGACCAAGTTTTGAGATAAAACATGTAGAGTTTGGATAGAACCAGTTAAATGTGGTGTCCCTAAAGCCAAAAGAAAAGACATTTCAAAATGGCAGAAATTGACAGTTCTAACAAATGCTGTTGTGAAGCCAAATGGGATTTAGACTGAAACATGTTGATTAAATCTGATAACAAGAAAGCGACTGACAACTTTAGCAAGATGAATTTTGGTGGAGAGGTGAGAATGAAAATCAAATTAGATCTGGTTACATTGCAAGTAAGAAGGGAGGAGATGAAATAGTTGTGTATGTGCAATATTTCTCAGAATCTGGATAGAGAAAACAATGAATGAGATGGCAGAGTTAAGAAAGAACTCTTTTAAATGGAAGATACAAAAGCATATTTGAGTGGTGATGGGAATGATTCTGTTTGGGATTCAACCTGGATAGATGGGTTTATACAACATAGGAACTTATTATGGAATGAGTAGGACCAGGTTATTTGTAAGAAAGAAGTTCAAGTGACCATGAACTACAGGTCAATTGGAAAGAAAATTAAGATAGAAAGAAATGGAGAGATTGAAGGACTAGAGGTTTTAACACAGCATTACTCTAGTGGAAGCAGGAAGGAATGAATTAGTGACACGTTTGACTAAGTGACTTCAGAACAACAGTCTACAGTGTAACCACAGAAGTGAGTGGCTAAGTCAGAGTGTAAGAGAAACTACTTGTGAATATGGAGGTCAAAGAACTGAGGTGCAGGGTGCTTGCTGCACAGGTTGTCCACATAAGCAATGAAATTTCCAAGGGCAAAGGGAAAACCTGGGCTAGAGAAAAATACTGGCAAAAGGTACACTTGTCACCAGGAAAATGTCAAACTCTTGGATCAAGATGAACTGGGCATAGGAGGAGAGAAATTTAGAAGGTGGCACAGCAGAGTCAATAAGCACACAAATACAGATTATGGGACCATTTCATCATTTTGGGGGGTTCTGCCTCAAATCCAAAAGGTAGTAAAACATCCAGGGAGGCTGGGAGATCAGGTTGCAAATGTAACTTTTTTGAAAGCACTTAATTGCTTCAAAAGATCTTCTTGTCTTGTTAAATCTTAATGAAAGAATACTAGACAAAATCTGAGTCTGCTATTTCCCCCAGAAGTTTTTCCTGTAGTCAAAGCACCAGTCCTATGAGATACAGCCACCATTATTTTATATTTATTACTGTACTTAATCTTTTAAGAAAACAGGATTAACTTTCAGATTAAACACCATGTAAATGTTGCACTGTACTTTAATTAAAATGAATAAGCTAATTAAACCCCCCAAAAAAAGTTCAAGTAAACCCTTGGGAGTGTAGCATTAGAGAATAGATCCTTTGTTAATGCTTTGTGATTTGAGTAAAGATTATAGCACATTAGAGATAAATATTAGTTGGCTTTGGTTATATTAAAGGTTCCTGGATCATATATCATTCTATTAATGGCTAGCTTATATTAATTATGTCTGCAGACCAAAGCAATATTTGACAATATATGATATATGGTATATTATAACATGACTCAATTCTGAATAGCATTGTTAGCATAGATATACGTTCTCATACTCAATTTAGATTTCTGGGAACTCTTGTGTTTAGTTAATGCCAATAGAAATGAGCCTTTTAAAGGAAAAAAAGACTTTGCAGAAGGCAGAAATGCATTCATTCCATCCTGCTTGTTATACTAAGATCCTGAGTATGTAAGGGTTCCACTGGAGCTATTACTACCAAGTGAGGGGAAGTGCCTAAGTGCTTGGTAGCTCTCAATGAGCGTTCAGTCCACAGCTCATTGCCACTGAAGTCAAGCCATGGTCTGCTGTGTAAATGTGCACTGTGGGGCTCTTTAATACATGGATTATGGGTACAATAGGCTATTGCTGCTTTTCTCTGCATAAACACATTCTTGGGGGATTTAAATATACTATTGCTCAAGCCGTATAATTTCTAGGATTGTTCTTATCATTTAAGTCACATAGCTTTAATGGAGATTTTCTCAGTTTACAAAACAGTAATTTCTCCACCAGAGAAGATATAACAGTTCACTATAAATGTAACAGTCCACTGGGATTAACTGTGTCCAAATGAATTTCACATTTTGTCCTTAATGTGGATTAAGATATTTAGTACACCCTCACTTAGTAGGGATTCTTGACAATTGCTGCAACAGACTAATTAGATTCAATTGATTCTGAGATCATGGATGGGTAGGTGGATGATTGGATGGATGGATGCATGGACGGGTGGATAGAGGATAGACAGACAGATAGATGTGGCAGTGGCTACCACTCACTGCCTATGATCTCAGAGTGCTCTATTGAGGGCTACTCATTACTCCAGACAGCTGGCAGAGTCCTCTTCTAAAGTGTGTAAATCATACAGAAGCCACACATCAAGGACTGGTATGACATTTACCCCAGAGCCTCTAGTCACTTCCCAACAGTCTCAGAAACACATGACCCACATCCTTAGCATTGCTGGCCTTTACAACACCCACTCTCAAGTCTTCATGCACAGTGTTAGTCCCAGTCAATATGCTATTCACAGTTGAACATATTTTCAAATTACTTACCTAATAAATTTGTGTCTTTTCAAACTTGCAAACACATGGGAAAGAAACATCTGAAGACCCTTCCTCACTTTGCTCCCCACAATCTTACTGAACTTTGGGGATGCTTACAACTGTATTTGTGCTCCGCATCCTGCAAAACACTAGAAACTTATAGGCTTTCAGCCACAGCATAAACAGAGCTAAGTCTGATTTTGCTGCTTAAGATTTGACTACATATTATTTTTATTGTTTCATTATTGCACTGTAGTTTTATAGCCTCTTTTTTCCGAGGACTTGAAAGAATTTAATCTTTTCCCTCTACATGGTCACTTTTATTTTCCAGAGAGTGAAAAAGAAATAAAAGAAAATAAGAAAGTGAAAAACTACAATGGGAAAGAGAAGCAATATTTATAACAAGTTCTTTCTATCAAGTATCAGTGGATTTCCAACACCAATGGAAATGTGTTTAAACACAGTCCTAATATATGCAACTTAGGTATAAATAAACAATTCTCTATCTTAATATAGTCCTTTCCATTAAAGTAATTCCACATAATAATAACAAAAAGTTAACATAACACTTATTGAATGCTTACTATGTGCTAGACATTGCTCTAAGTGTGTAACACGTAGTAAGTCATTCTTTACAACAGCCCTATGAGGTAGATATTGTTTAATTATCCCCATTTTACAGATGAAGAATGTGAGGCACTGAGAGGCTCAGTAACTACCCCCAGGTCACAAATCCCTAGAAACAATGAAGCTGGGATCACTTTTGCTTGATCACCATAAACTGAGGGGAAAGTGTCCTTGCCTAATGGATAAGGTTCCCAGAGGCCATGTGACCAGACTAAGGCTAGAGATATGACAGACCCAGCAAGGGAGAGTTAAGGTTGGGACCAGGTCTCTTCACCACGAATCTGGTGAGTGTTCTCCAGGAAAGTGCATTGTCTTAGAGAAGACTATACCTTCCTGCTCTTTGTCTAACCCTTTAAAAATGTGTGACATGGAGATCAGCGGTGAAAAACATGAGCCTAGTGCAGTGCCAGACACACTGTAGAAACCCGATTGTCAATTTCCTAGAATGTCCCTTGTTTTATAAAATAGAAGCTAGACAAACACATATAAATAAATGGATGAATGAATTTAACAGATTAAAAAATAAACCAAGCTAGAACTGGCTTGCTTCTTTTGGTGACTGGGGTCTTGAGCAGGACTGCTGAGGAAATTCAGAGCACCAGTCTCATACTGGCCCTGACAGAACCTCCCTCCTGCCTCTGCCCCTCTGCCAGGAGAAGGCGGAGTTAGAGAGGATGCAAGGACAATGAGACAGGGAAAATGGAGTAAACCTACTGAGTGAGTAACCTCACAGCCCCTGCCTGGGCCAGGTGCCTTCAGAACCAAGAAATCCTCATTCTTAGGAAAGCTCAGTCCACACTGGTATAGAGAAAGATGCTATGGACCCTCAAAGCTCCAGTGAGCTAAGAATGTGGACAAGACATTTTTTCTGCATTCTGGGACTATTACTAGCAAAAATAAAACAGCATAAAATAAAAATAAAACATAAGTTCAGATAAGTTGTTAACAGTTCTCATGTTAAATCTGTAATTCTCAGTATGATATTCCATATTACAAGTGAAAAACCCGAGTAAAAGATAAAAAGATTTGCTTGGGACCATAAAAATTATCCCAGGACTGAATCTGCAAAATTTCCAGATACTTCCTAGGTACAATTACAAAAGTTAATAATAATTAGCTATTTGTTACTTACCAAATATTTATTAAAAGAATCTTCATAAGTAAAATTTCTTCCCAGTTATCCCTAAATTGCTTTTTAAAATTATATAGTAAAATGCTCTACTGTCCTGAATTCTTTTGACCATGTTAACAGTTTTGTAGACAAGGTTAATAAGATAATTAGTCTATATTATAAATCCACTTCATATAGAGATTATTTCCTTGTACTACTCTAATCCAAAAATAATAAACGCTTTAAAATTCTTATATAAAGTAGCTCAGAGTTGGAAGTCTTGAATTAGTGTAGTAATCATAGCCCAAAAATATTAGGATGCCATAATAAATACAATATTATTTAATAAATATTATTAAAATAAAATATTTTAAAGTGCCAGTAATTATTAAGTTCTGTGTGTGTGTGAGACAGAGGCAGCGACAGAGAGAATAAGAGTAAATATGTCAGGCAGGGTTCCATAAAATACGTATCTTTGTAGTACATGAAATGTACACAAAATCCTTGCTGATTTACAGGTTAACCATCTTTACTTCAGCCAGAAACATGCTCAACATCCTGCCTTTGGTCATGCTGGATTGCCTGGTGTGAACATGCTGACTTTATCTCGTTCTATCACTGCTGGCTCCTTCCTAAGAACAGAGATTATCCCTATGTTAAGAAAGAAAAGGAATTCATTCAATGGAGTAAAATTTCTGCATCCATAGCACATGAAGCTTTTTATAAGTCAAACCCCATACTAAAAGATAAATACATATTTATATGAAGTATCTTACAGAAGTTACAGAGTGGAAAGTAAAAGTTTGCTGAAATGACAGTAAAATGAAATGAACATGAGCAGTGTATGCAACAGTTACTACATATTTATTGTGAAATAAAAGCCTAGAACTGTCTTTCACAAAATGTTTAGCCAACAATAAATCACTATTAGTGATGATTCTCACATCTAATACCCTCATTGATTAACCTTAACATATCTTGAAACTGAGAAGTTTGATTAGAACTGTGCTCCACACCAGTGGCCAAAAAACTATGGCCCATAGGCTAAATGTGGCAGGCTGCCTGACTTTTGTAAATAAAGTTTTATTGGAGTGTGACCATGTCATTCTCTTACATATTATCTGTGACTGCATTCACACTAAAGTGACAGAGCTTAGTAGCTGCAAAATTGATATTATGACCTACAAACCTGAAATAATTATCTGGTGCTTTCCAAAAAAAAAAAGCACAGTAACCCCTTTTCAACACAAAATAACTCAATATTTTTCCACAAATAACATTCAAGTAATAAATAATACAGATGTGTTTTGCTCTATCTGTTCTCTTCTGCACCCATTCTTTTCTTTTTATTTACATATATATAACTGACATGCAATATTGTATTAGCTTTTGGTATACAATATTATGATTTGATACATGTATGCATTGAAAAATGATTACCACAGTAAGTTTACTCCAACAAATTAAAGTCACTAAATAGTTATGAGGGGTCTCCCTGGTGGCCTAGGGGTTCTCAGCACTATCACCACTACAGCCTGAGTTCATCCCTGACTAGGGAGCTAACTCACAGGGAGCAGCAGATCTCTCCTGTCTTGCCCATTGCTCCCCTCAGCAATGTATTTCACTCCGTCTGCCTGTTCCGCTCCCCACTCTACCTCTGGTGAATCCTCTCACTCCCACACCTCTGGTCTACACCCCAGTTCTTCTAGCAAAAACAAATGTTAAAAAAAGTTTTGAGGGCCTCCCTGGTGGCGCAGTGGGTTCAGCAACGCACTATGAAGCAAACCGCAGTCACTGCAGCACGAGTTCGATCCCTGCGGCCAGCCAGGGGGGGACCCACATGGTGCGGCAGACCTCTCCTGCTGTGCCCGCTGCTCCCCTCAGCAGTGTACTTCTGTTGATCTGCCTGTTCTGCTCCCCGCTCTCTGTGGTGAATCCTCTCACCCCCTACACCTCTGGCCTGTACCCCAGTGCTTGTATGCATAAATAAATAAATCTTTAAAAAAAAAAAAGTTTTGAAATATAGTTATTGAGTGTCTCCTCTGAGCCAGACATGATATAAAATCTTTAATGCACATTCACTAAAATTGAACGAAAATTCTTTTAGTCACAATATCTAAAGAAATGCTTTAATTTCAACATGAATTGTTTTTCGATGTTTTTAAGTCATTAATATTTGCTTCCTGATCATCTCTTAAGTGATGTTAAATTTTGGAACAAAGTAAACAGATGAGGATTGCATCTGTTTTCTAGATTTAGCAACACATGCCTCAAAGAAGAAACCCTGCTTCCCCACATCCCACCTTCACTGGGCTCTCTCCCACCCCATTCTGAGATAACCCTTACTGGGAACAGATTGAAAACCTGTGCTCTTGGCCATTCCTTTTTTCTCGGAATCTAATACACTGCAGAACAAAAAATAATCTATTCTTATTTTTAAAGTCTTTAAAAATTAAAAACTCCACAGTTTTCAGAAGTAACTCTACCATTTTTAATCTCTGCCATTTTCTCCAATGAGAAAATCCTGTTCCTTGTCCTTTTCCATTTAAATTCATATACTTCTTTCTAGTTATCTTCAGGGAGCTAGCAAGTAGCTTCTAGTGGCCTCTGTTCTGAATTACTTATGCTTCTGTGGTTAACATGTGTAGGGAGGTTAATCTTTTGGCTTCTTTGAACAGTTTTACAGCTAATAAAAGAAACATTTCCATAATGGACAAATATGTTATGAGAATTATTCTCAGACCAGGGAATTCCACTCATTCTCCCAAACTGTACCACATTAAAACTCCCTGGAAAAGCACATTGAATATCATTTTAAAGATAATAAGTTTACAAAAGACTAAAGGAAAAATTATTCTATAAAGATAGGTGATGTTTCATTTCTTGTTGCTCCCCCTACTCAGATCACCAGTCCCTAGAAGATGCAAATAATCCCAGAGAGGCAGAAAACCAGGTTAGAGAGCATACCTCTTTGGAGCTGTATACTTAACCAAGCCTCTGTGGCCAACACTCTGTACTAAAAAAGCCACATCTGTGTCCCCGGTGAATTCACAAACCCCTGCCACTTCATACACAAGTGTGATGACTGGGTGAAAGTAAATAAGTAGATTAATGTAAGTTCATCATTATTTGCAGGAAATAAACAAAACTTCTGCCTCATTTGGCTTTATACAAAAAACAAAGGCTATTTTAAAATTTCCTTCCCACTTAAATTTTTGCAATAAATAGTTCAGATGAGAAACTCCAATGTGTCATCCAAGCTAAAAGAATCAGATTGTTAATTAGAGAAACAAGAAGATAACTAGAATAAAGTTAACCTGATACTATTCCTTCTGCTACAGTTACCAAAAGACCAAGTGGAGGGAGCGCTGGTCTAGACAGTCAGGGTTTTAAGTGAATGACCATGGTTCTTTACAATCAGCTAGAATCATGGAAATGTTCAGAATTTGATCTAATGTTCTTGGAAAATAGAATACTCTTAAAATAGCACCATTTGACAAAGAAGATCCAGGAGCAAGAGAACTGGAACCTCCTCAATAAACCCTGCTGGCTATGAAAGAACACACCCACCACTGGGCCTCACGCTATGTTTTCTACTCCATGGTCAGCCCATCTGCTTCCACCCATCCATTCATCAACAATAAAGCTGCTTTGATGGCATTGATTTAATACTTGGGAGAGTCCTGAATTTGACAAATGTATGACAGCTGCTTATTTTGGCCCCTTTTGCAAAGGTGGAGGTAGTTCTAGATGGAAATTCTATTTCTTCCCTTATGTTTCACTCATCAGAACATATTCAACGATCTGACACAGAGAGCCAAAAAGAAACAGCCCCTGGCGCCCTGTCAGCACAGAGCTGAATCGGAGCTCAGAGCAGTCTCTCCGAGGCTAATGAATAACCCCAGACAGCACCAAAGTCATCCTCCACAGACAGACCCTTCCTTTTCTCTCAACTCCCTTCAAGCGGGGCTGGCCTCCTGCCTTGTGTCTTCCAGTTACCATGCTTACCACTTTTGGCCAATCCACCCAAATTGCAGGGAACTTTTTGAGGTGCCTCCAGCTGGCAAAAGCCTCCCACCCATCCCCAATGGACTTCTCTTCCCCAGCCACTTCCTTGGCATTTCCTCCAACACAAACACCAATGGTGTTATTTTACTTGTGTTCCTTTGCAGAAATTTCCATTGCTTTAATTTTCATGGCTTTATATCAGCCATTAGATGCAATGGCAGAAAGTAAACATGCATTGCAAAATACACTCCACCTAGGGTAGGGGGATAGAGGGTTTGCGGTCAATGGTGTTTACAACATGGAGAGCTATAACTCCTTAGCTAAGAGGGTACAGTTCAGTTTGCCTTGGGAGTTTTCATTGACTAAAAGTACACCGTCAGCTTAGATAAGGAGAAAATATATACTAACAGTGTATTATAATTTATTGCTGTCTATACATGTTTACATTTATATTTATTTTTATTATTCATATCTGCACATTTTAGGAATAGTTCAGAAACAATTAATACCAAATCAGGCCAAAATAATAGATGATATGCCTATGGCCCCTGGCAAATGCCTCAGCTTTTTGAGCAAGATGGTCTAACTCTTGAGCTCCACCTCATAAATCTTCATTCCAAACTGGAGGGCAGATTCAGAGGTCACTTTTTGCAGCATCAAAGTTCCTACTCTCTGTTAAATGGAAGTCTGAGGAAGACAGCTCTCCACCACAGGAGAGACAAGGTATGCCTGGCTGGCAGAAGTTCACTAAAACAAGAGAGGAAGGGGTGGGGGGTGGTGGCTGGATGGCAGAAGCTGAGGAGAAGGTGGCTGGGAACACTGAACAGCTATGAGGGTGTGTATTCCCGGCCCCTCACGAGGGCATTTACATCAGTGTGAGTGTAACACCAAGAACCAGGGGGAGGGAGCGACAAAGGAATCAAAAGGCTGCCCAGTGTTTAGAGGCCCCGGGGCTATTGTCATGAACCTAGATCTGTCTGCACAGTACAGTACAAGAAGCCAGGAGTAGGGAGAGAGGCTGGACAGACGTCAGTCAATAGAACTATGGGAAGAGCAACAAGGAAGCTCATAATCAGTTTGATCCAGAGAATCAGGGACCTTCCAAAAGCAGTTTCAGAAAGAGCAACATAAATCACCACCATTTTTTAAAAGTCACCATTATTGAGACTAACTAGGTCCCTATTTTAAACTGAGTAGTTTATATATGTGTCCTTTAAGCCCCATACACACATATAAAAGGTATGGTTATTATTTAATACAACAGCCCGATGTATTATGTATTATTATCTTCATTTTAGAATTTACTTAGAGTCTTTGGGCAATATCACCAAGATTAACAGCTATTAAGTTGCAAAGACAGGATTTGAATTCAGATATTCTGTACAGGTTAACCTTAGTGCCTGCAACGCCTATTAACACATTATGACATCCTGCCACAAGGAGAGGGAGGGGGAATCACCTCACTGTGTAAAGTTACAGGAATATGTTCATTGAAAACAATGCCAAAGAATGGATTTCATAGCACCATGTATGTGAAGAGAAAATAGTTCAATTAATAAGACGTGGTTCTGAGTTTTCACCTCACCCATACTTGTGTATTTTTAGACATAAAACTCTCCTGGAAAACTATGTCATTCATATATTTACTTTTTATAGCTCCTCTGGAACTAGTTAAAGTTCAGGACTTCTTATAAAAGTTACTCTTCTTATAGCTTTATTAATACATTTTTTTAAAATTTTATCCTTTCTCCCATCCCCTTCCCTCCTGGATTCAGAAGCTTCACTTCCATTGTTAGTGTCCACTAGTTTTTATAAGTACTTTGCTTTATCAAATTGTTTAGTATGTAAACATCCAATGTTTGTCTTTGCCAACCTGATTTGTTTTTCTACTCCTGCCATTTACAGCAAAATGTAAATGGCAGCAATTTGTCTTTCCTTATGATTGATAAATATTCTGATGTGTGGGTATACCTTATCTTCCTAATTCAATCCCCTATCAGTGGGCTCTTAAAAATAAAGCTACAATAAATACTATAGAGCATATAATTTTTTTGAGCTGATGGTTTCATGTTCTCTGGACAGATGCCCATGAGCTGACTGCTAGGTCATACAGTATTTCCATTTTCAGTTTGGGGTTTTTTTAAGGTAAATCCAGATCACTTTCCATAATGGTTTTACCTATTTACATTCCTATCAACAGCGTAACACATTAATTATTATAGAAGTTATTTAGTCAGTATTTGTGTTTAAGGCTGCCAAACTCCTCTCCCATAAGCACCCTTTCCCATTTCCTATCTGAAACACATTCAGCAGACCCTGTGATTGCCCTCTGTGTGGGTCCTCCCTGATGTCTTGACACAGTTGCCTGGCTTTCCTGTACCCAAAGAAACATGGTCTCTTTATCCTCTAAGAGCCACAAATATCAGCAGCAGACATTGGACGTAGAGGGAGGGACCTCTCTCCTGAAGGACTTTCTAAATGTCTACAACTCCATCCCTTTAGTGCTCAATAGAACATCTTTTCTGACTCATGGGAATCTCTCCTCTCTAAGCAATTCAAGCACTGTTCACATGATATTTCATAATTATTTACTTTACCATCATGTAACTTGCCATTTGCTTATTCCTTCATAGTCATTTGCATTTTGTTAGCTTTCCTCGAAATATGATGATCTGATGGGGTTAAAACCCAGAAAGGACAATGAAGAAGATGTAATGCAGGTAGCAAGAAATGTTAAGCTGAGGAAGGGACTTGGAGAGTTAAAAGAATGACTGTTGAACTCATGCTGCGGTGGCTGCCAACAGCCTGATAGTGCTATGCATAAATAAAAATAAATCTTTAAAGAAAAGGAATGGTAAGTTCCCTAGAGGCTGACTCCAAAGTTAGTTTATGTATTACAGCAGAACAACCCAGGTCCACACCCTGCCTCATTTAAGGCTCAGCCTTCCAGCCCAACATTCTATACTATAGATCCACACCCAGAAAAGTTAGCCTGATCTGGGAGCAAGTGATGAGAACAAAGAGGAGCTTCCAGGGCCAAAGTCATCTTTGCTGAGGACTATGGCAAGAGCAGCGGATAAGAACATCAGAGGCAACCAGCAGTTCCCTCCAGAATCTAGACAGCGGGCCAGCCTCCCTTCCCCAGGGCAAGATAGGCTGGATCCAGAGCTTGCAAATTAAGTGTCACACAGGCAGAGCAAGTAACTGTGAGTGAGGTGACAGAGTGCAGCAATCAGGAATACACTTGCAAACTAAAAGGTTCCCTACCTACTGAAGGAGCCAGCCTTGCGGCTTACCCCAGTTATTACCAGGGAGAACTGAAGTCAGTGATGCCAACTCCTCTGATTTTGAAAGAATTCAGAAACCCAGATTCTTTATGTGAAGGTTCTCAGTTTTAAAATGTTACTAACAATTTGGGTATATTTTTAGATTCTGTGTTCCCTAAGTATGGATTTCCATATATCTGTGGACTCCATATAACTGAAGCCCTGTCTGATGCCCAAAAGCTAAATCAGCTTCTTTGCTTGCATTAGTGTGTTAAAGATTCTGCTCTCAATGCATTCTTCACCCCTTCCCTTTGGCGTTTCTCTGCTTTCTTCTGGCTCACATCATCCTAATTCCCTCAGTCTAAAGCACCATTCCTTTTACAAGCCAACCTCTTATCAAAATTCCATTACCATAATTATATAAATATGCCAACCTCCCTAATCAAACAAAACAATTTATGAAAAATCAAAATGAGGGCCTCTCTGGTGGTGCAAGGGGTTGAGTACCACACTGTGGTACTTCTGCCCTGGTCAGGGATGGGACCCACATGGCACAGCAGCCTCTCCTGTCTCGCCCACTGCTCCCCTCAGCAGTGAATTTCAATCTGCCTATTCTGCTCCCCACTCTGTCTCTGGTGAATCCTCTCACCCTCCCCACCCTGGTGCCTCTGGCCTGTACCCCAGCTCTTGTATGCATAAATAAGTAAAATCTTTTTTTAAAAAAAAAGTCAAAATGAGCAAAACTTTTAAACGTTGCATTAAAAGTCATCTAGTACTCCCTGGCCCTGGGGATATTTTTGAAAATTAATATTTCAGAGGCTCATACTTCAATTTATTTTTTCACCCTACTTGATATTGCCTCATACATATGCTGTGCTTTCTCTTTATATTCTGGAAGTGTTCTCTGCCCAGTTACCCCACTTCCTAAATGCCCCCCAGCTCCACTCCACAAACATGAACTGCTAACATTGGCGCCCTCTCTTCAGAGTTAGCAGACAGTGGTGCCTGTCACCCCCTTTGACCTCCTGTTTGAAGAGCTGTGCCAGTGACTGAAAGCTCGTTGAGGGATTTCTGAGTATTTATCTAGCAGCTCCATAACCAACTCTCCACTAACACAAAAGCATTTTCATGCCACTTTTCCTGGATTTTTCTCAATTTTTGGCCATTTCACAAGACTACGATGTCAATAAACAGGGCCAATCTTGAGTCCAGAGAGAGTAGACACTATGGGTACACTGAGATTTACCAAAACTTACGATACAAACTAAAAATGTCCCACCTGTTCACCGTGGCTGAAACCTCAGGCCAACCTTTTCATTCCACCATGAAGATGCAGGAGACTGTGCTTCAGAAAAAGCTCCAGCAGACTTCAGTCCATCCTGAGGGGCAACTACCAGAAGTCAGATGTCTTCCTCAAATTGAGGTGGGAGAAAGGAAAGACTTGGGGCCGTGAAGTAAGAAGGTTCACCCAGGATGGGCGAGTCTCCTGAGAGTGGAGGCGAGCAGTCTCGCGTGATTTTGCCTGCAGTTCTTCCCCACCCAGCTCCCGCTTTGCTCCTCCTCCAACCCTGAAGCGCAGTCAGTGCCTGTGCCCACCATATGGGAGCATATGGAGAAGAACAGTAACAATTCCTCCTATCATTAAGACGAGACCAACATCCTAACCCACCTCCCATCCCAGTAACTCCTAGCCCGGCACTCATAACAATTACAAAGAAACTCAGGAGACAGATAAAATTTGCTGAATGTTGTGCTGGCAATTTCTGAATCTAAAGACTCAAGGCGCGTCCTTTCTCATCAAGGAATTCACTTTCCTGATCCAACAGAGATACAGCCCAGAGGGCAAGCTCCCCTGTTGGGTATAATTCTTTGGGTGAAATGTTTAGAGGAGGGCTGCCTGCACACAGCAGCAATTTCCATGCAAATTTGTGCCTGTGGGGGAAATGCAATTGGTCCAACTAGTTTACTGATGACGCCCTCCCTTCTCACTCCAGTGGGGTGTGGAAGCGAGACCTGGAAAAGTATTTGTTCATCTCTTCTCCCCCTGAGCAAGCCAGATACAAACGACTTCCTGGGTTCCAAAAGTGGCGTTCGCACAACGCTCTGCTCAATGGGAAGGACTGAATGGAAATGAGAAGCTGTGTTTCCCTCCTTCCCTGCAGGACCACAGAACAAATTTTCTAGAGTCTGTCTTTTCAGAAAGAACAAAAAAAAAAAAGAGGGGAATAAAAACCCAGGATAATCTATGCATTATGAAACCAAAAATAATAAGTCTGAATGAGAATGTAGAGTTTCCAAAGATAAATTAGCAGCAGCATCTAACTGAGCTTGGGTAATTCCAGGTGAACACACCCACCCACCCCTATTCCTACAGCCATTGGCAGTCACGGGGAAGGCAGTAGAGTGTGTAATGGTGGGAAGAGTTCAGGACCAACAGATTGTTCTAGTCTCCATCACTGATTATCAAGATGAACGCAGGCAAACTGCAATAAATATGATGGAGTTGAACTAGCTCAGGACTCCTTAAACTGAGATCCAGTATTTTCCCTGGAGCATGAAGGCTTTCCAAGGGGAAAATGGACAGGAATACCTTTAGGGAGTCAACTACCAAGTCTTTAACTTCCAAATATACTCTTTCTTGAAATTAGTCTGCTTAGGATCATGCCACAAGAACTATTTTCCCACCAATAGTGTTTTTCCTACTTTGCAAAAGAAAAGCATACCCTTCACCCACCACAGTCCTAGCCAGATACCTTCTCCTGGAAACCGCCATGCTTCTTCATGAGGAGAGCCCCTTGAGAGAAAAGCAGAACTTGGGAAAGAAATCTAGAAGGGAAGTGAAAAACTCCAGACAAGCCTCTTTCTTTCTTTTACCTTCTTCCATTCTCTCATTTCCTTCCTCTATTTCTTAGAATTCAGAAGCAAGAAGGCCCCAAAGGGTTGTGTCCTAACACGTTTATTTGAATTAAAAATTGAAATAAGATATTTTTTTCCTGACATAAAGTAAGGCCAACTTGGCAGAATGGATTGACAAAAAGGACTGGCTTTGCCAATTAATTTGTATGATGGACACCCCATAAATTTTTAATGAGCTGAATCTGCCTCACTGAAGTTTTGATGAAAATATATTTTAATCATGGATATGATATTCAATACATCGTCTAGTATATATACTCTGCAACTATTTAAATTTATGAGAAAATTTGTATCCATTGCACCCACTAGACTACATACCTAATCTAATTAATTTTTACTAATTTGTGTCAAGTTCAAATATGTGGTATTCTATTCAGTGCTTTAGAAAATTCAGATGGACAGCAATGTTTTATCTCTACTAAGTATAATTATCTTATACTACAAACACTACCCAAAAAAATTCTCTGGTCTTTAAGTACATTTTCTCCAGTATTCTCTATAAAGTGTTAATATGACTATTTCAACAATATTTATTAAGTACCTGCTATAACCTTTGCACTATTCTACATGCAAAGAGTTGGGGATCCAAAGTGATAAATGTTTAATGGTGTATAAATGAAACTTTATGAGTGAACAGAGAAGTAACACATTTTTGTAGTGTTTCACAATTTTTAAATTGCTTCAATATATACTAGCTCCTTTATTTTTTCAGAGCCATATTTTTTTCCCCAGGTGTTAGGTAAGGCAGATATTATTACCAAGTAGCAACAAGTTTTGCCTAACGTTCCAACAGTGTTTGAGTACAAAAACTAAAACTTGAATCCAAACCACAAAGATCTAGCCCAGTTCTTGAATCTTCATGTTCATGGTCCATTCTTTTTGCAAGCTCACTGCTTTCTCATCTAACCAAAGTCACTCAACAAAACCATACATTGATACATTCTGAAACTTCCCAATCCCACTCATGATGGACACCTCTGTTGTTTTACATTTTATCCCAAAGTTCTATATGCAATTATTCCACCAGGTCAATTAGCACAAACATTTTAGCAAGCTATTAATTCCATACTGAGGGTTTCCATTTATGTATTGCTACTTAACAAATTACTCTGAACCCAGTGGTTTAAAACAACAATGATCTTGCTAAATCTCATGATTTTGTCTGTCAGGAACTTGGGACCCCCTTCCCTGGTGATTCATCTATTCATCTGTGTTGCCAGTGGTCAGTCACTCTGCTGTATTTAGCTACCCGATGGCCTCAATCACATGGCCGGTACTTTGTAGGGTATGGCAAATGACTGTAAATCTGGGCCCCTGTTTGTGACCCTTCCAGCATGGCCACCTCATGGTAATCAAACTTCTTACCTGGAATCTCAGGGCTCAAAAGTAATGAGACAGAAGCTGCACAGACCCTGTGACCTTGCCTTGAAGGTGACATAGGATCACTTCCCTTATTTGTTTGGGGAAGCTTTGTTTTGACCAAAGCAGTGACAAGCCTGCCCAGATTCAGTGACAGGAGACAGAGAACTCTCTGTTAAGAAGAGTGTCAAAGAATTCATACCATGTTTTGAAACAGTTACATATGGGTTTCTGATATTAACTTCTAATTCCCCTTCTTAACCAAAGGTGGCCAAGAAAGCTGTTTCTGTTCTCACCCATGTCCTCTTTGTCAGTCTCCCAAGTTTGCTAGCCCTCCTCAGCCTGTTCTGCACACTCTGCAAGCTCCTATCTCCCAGGCCGTTATGTTGGACGTTACTTCCTGATTCTGGGCCCTCATTACATAAGGTTCTCTGTCTTCATCTACAACTGCATGAAATGTACACTATGGGACTGAGACTTCATTAATTTTATTTAAAGTCCTACTTGTTTCTGGATTTTCAGTGCCAAGGATGGCGCTCTCTCTTTGGCACTGCTTTTGCATGGCTCAGTCCCTGAGGTACTCTTGCTGCTCCCTTGAACACATGTCAGTTCAGTACTGGTATCTGCAACTTCACGTTGAACTCTTGCAGTGGGGTTTCTCCCCGTCCTAACAGAATGCTTTGTGCTCCCAACAGCACCCTGAACTGCCACATAAGGACATGAGCACAGGGGTCTGCATCTCTAATCCCTGATCTGCTACCTACTCTGGGTTCTTACCCAAACTACTTAATATCTCTGTCTCAGTGTCCTAATCTGTAAAATGCAGACAAAGATAAATATGCCATAGGGCTGTCAGAGAGATTAAAAGGGACTATGTAGATAAAACAATTGTCATATTGTCTGGTATTTAATAAATAAGAATTAAATGGTAACTGTGGTAGTAGCGGTGACACAACTAGCACTGATGGTGGTTAACAGTATTTAATTGATGAAGGAGTATATGGCATAAAGTACCCATGAAAATGCAAAAGGGTTTTTACAGCTCCAGTCCTCAGCTATGTATATATAAACTGGCTTGAATAAAAATGTGGGGTGTGAATATATGTAACATCAAAATATTTACATTTACCGTTTGAACAAGATACACAGTTGACCCTCCATACAAGCAAGTTTTGCATCTGCAAATAGAAACACTGAATTCACATATGTACTATGTAGTTAGTCTATGATGATTGCATCTAAAATAAGCACATATAGCCCTTCACGCATGTGTTCTTATTCCTTAAATGACCTAACAACTATTTATATAGCATTTACATTGTATTAGGTATTATAAATAATCTAGAGATGATTTAAAGTATATAGGACTATGTACATTGGTTATATTCAAATACTATCCCATTTTATATAAGGCAGTTAATTGAACATCCACAAATGTAACTTTATTGAAACCAATACTCTCGGTTACTGAGGGATGATTGTATTTTTATTTCTATTTCTTACATGTCCGCATGGATACTTTCGGTCAGTCATTCACTTGGGCTTTTCAAGTAATTTTTTGCCAAAAGAAATTTACGTATCTTAGAAAAGCATTCAAATGCAATGGTTAGCTTCAACAGCATGATGAAAATATCTCTAGAGCATCATAAAGAAACACTTTAATATTTCAGAGGGTTGGATTCACTCCAAGGATTGACACACCCCGTCTGCCTAGCACTAGCTAGCTTCAAAATACAGTTCTTGGTACCAGTCTGCAGTTCAATGAATGTGATCAGTGCAAACACAAGGTGAATAAATCTTACAGATACTGAACTAAGTTATTTCCCAACACACGAACACAAGGGGCAAGACAATCTTGATTAGTCGATAGTAGGGCTAGTATTTTATCTTGGACTAGCTGATGCAAAGGTTCATATTATTGACTTTGTTTGAATCTTCTTTGGAGAAAAAGCAATATTCTGCTTTGAATTGGTTATTATCGCAATACCCTCCCATAGTTAAGATCTGTCAATATTCTTTCATCTGCGAAATGCTTAAGGCCTAAGGTTTTACCCCTTCTGACATGAAATAATCTGCATCACAATTCACATCACTTACACAGTTCAATCTTTCTGAACAAATGAGAATGCGCCTCACCCCCCGCCCCATGGGACCATATTTATCTGTCATTGATCTATAGCTATGCAGAAGAAAATGAGTGAAGGATAAACTAAGTGCATTTTAGAGGGTTTGAAATTTGCTTCTCGATGGACAACAAAGGTTTGGAAGCAACACTGAAAGTTCCTAGCTTGGTGCAAGCATAGTGTTAATTCCCTGGAACTGCCAGAACACAGTACCACAAACTAGGTGGCTTAAGCAACAGATTTATTGTCTCACAGAGCTGGAGGCTAGATGTCCAAAATCAAGGTCATCAGCAGGTTGGTTTCTACTAAGGGTTATGAGGGAGATTGTGCTCCAGCCCTCTCTTCGAGCTTCTGGTGGCGCAGGCACTCCTTGCCTGTGGCAGAATAATTCCAATATCTGCCTCCATCTTCACAAGCCATCTGTTCCCTGGGTGTGCTCACAGCATCATCACTCCTCGCAACTCTATCTCTGGGTCCAAATATCTTTCACGTAAGGACATCTGTTATATTTGATTAGGACCCACCTTAATGACCTCATTTTAACTCAACTGCCACTGTATAGACCCTATCTCCAACTAAAATCATGTTCTGAAGTATTGGGGGTAAGGACTTCAACAGACCTTGCAGAGAACTCACAATTTAAATCCAAAATATATAAAATATGCAAAACTCTGAGTGAAATAGGGGAAGAAAATGGCATAGTCAATTTAGGTCTGGGGGAAAAATGCCAAAGTATTATAATATAAAATGTTCCCATTTTAGTCTTGCAAAACAGTCTTTCCATTGTTTCGTCTAATTTTCTGTAAGAAAAGCTAGAGAGATTTTGTTAAATACAGAATCCCAATTCCTATCTGAAACCTACTGAACCATAATCTCTGGGAAGAGTATTTCCAAAATGCCATAGGAGAGCTGATGCCACCAATCCAGAGACTGACATTAGGGTCCCACTGGGTTATACTACATACTGTACTTTTTTCCAGGATGCAACAAAAGGGATGTCTTCAATGAGGGAATGTCTAGTTCGATGGTTGACTTTTATATTTTGTTTCCTTGTTTCTTTTCCTCTACCTGAACCCAAAGCCTATTAATGTTGTCTGCTGCTGTCCCACACATGTCACTTAGACATCAACACATAGCTGCAACTTGGAGCATGACCCCTACCCAGATCAGCTGTCAGTCTAGGGTCCCCACCAGTCTGGAAATGACAGTGATGAATGCACACATGCACCCGGCCCATTCCACCTCCACACTGGATACCCGTAACTCTTCATTTCCCCACTGATTGACGGACAGCCTGCTCTTTATGTTCCACTGTTGTCTTCCTCATTTGCAAAGACTTTATGTTAGCCAAAAGGAATGTTTCATTTCTGCCCTTCTAGTGGAAGTAAAAGCAAGATGAACATCACGTCTTGCTGGACTAAATGCTTAAATACATTTGTTGCTGCAGTTTGTCCCAGTGGACACGACCTAGTGCAGCTTATGTCAGTGTTTTCAAACATCTTTATGGTCAGTGAAAAGATCAAGCATTACCTCCAGTGATGGTAAGATCCAAATAGCCAGTTCCAGGAACATCCCTGAAGATGAGTCATAGTCTGATCAGTTTATTTGTAATAAATCTCCCCCACATGTTTCTTAATAAAAGCAGAACTTTCAGGCTTTTTTCAAGTTCCTTACTCAGGCTTTCCTTCCCATACTTTTCGGTGGCCGAAGTCTACAAGACTATAATTTTCCTGATTTACTATGGACAGGATTGTCTACATAGTCCTTAAAAAAAGTTAGCTGTAAATATAGTTACTTGACCCCAATTTCATATATACACACATGAAAAGGAAGTACTCTAAATGTCTCTTCTTGTCTTCTTTCATTAAATTGCAAAGGTTTCATACAGGTCAGCATAGCTGGTGCCCCCTTACTTTCATTTCTATGATAATTTTCTTTATTATCAATAACAGTGATGGTAATAAAAATAATAATAATGCCAGCATTTCTTCCCAAGAGTACAAAGGTCTTGGCCGTGGGTACCAACATGCACTAAAATAAATAACAGATGCTGTATATCTTTTTTTTGTTAACATCTTGAATGTCTTAAACAATTTCCCTTTGGTTACTATGGAAATTGCTAATGATTCCCAGTTACTAAAGGCAAAAGAGTGGTTTTAAAAGAAAATTATATTTAAAAAAAGAGAGAAAATATCTGTCTTTCAAAACTTTCAGGCTGACCGTAGACCTGAGGTATGCAGCAGCAGAGGGGGGAGAAGTGGGCTCAGCACAGGGGAGGAAAGAGCACGAGTTGCTGTGGTGATGGGGGAAATACGGGGACTACACCTGAGGGGAGAAATCAAGACCGTCCAAAAATGAAGAAAAAATCATGCGAGGAAAAAAAGTACTTTATCTAAAAATAAACTTAAAAATAAATTAAAATTCCATCCTTTCTTTTGTTACCTTAACAAAGCAGTCTTGCATTTTCAGTCTTTCAAGTCTCATATACACGTCACAAACTCTTTGAAATTAAACAGACACTAAAGCAGTACTCCAGGGTTTTTCTCAAGGAAGAATGAAAGCCAGAGTTTATATAGGAGTTTTTCTAAGAGAGAAGGTGTCTAGAAAAGACGGGCATGACTTATCTAGATGAAAGCTATGTCTCTGAGGAAAAGATGGACTGGACTATTCTCTTCTTGCCCAAAATCATTCACTTCCTCTTCCCTTATTAAATCATAAATCAGCCTTTTGGAAATGTAACTTTTCTTTGAGTCACCAGATAGACCACTTAATATCAATGAAATAGATTTTGATTTGTTAGTTATTTCTTTGCACCATACCTACCCATCTAGAGGCAGCAACAAGATAAATGGGTCAGGAGGCACAGATCAAGTTCTCTGGAAGCACAGAGAGATGAAAATGATTAAACAAAAGCCCCCGTTTAGCCCATATTTTATTTTTTATTCATTTCAATTGATTAAACATTTATAAAACTTTTATTGTCCTAGAATAAGTTCCCTTGAAAATTGAGCCTGGGGCAAGGCTTAAATTCTAAACTGTACTGGGAGATATAATCCAGGGCAGTGAGTGATGGAAAAGAGAGCTGAGGCAGGTAAGATTAGGAAGGGAATACAAGGTATGTATTGTGTTACAAGATCAGTCACTTCACAAAGAGACCCAGTCTCTTGGGATAGACTACACCAAAAGGTTTCTCTTGGAATAGTCCATCAAGGCGTAGAAGAGAGAGATAAATGATCTCTCCACTCTATCCATTATACCTTTGAGCCATGCTGTTACCATCCAGGAACTAGAAGGGAAGAGGAGATCCCACACTCTAGAGACAAGGCCAGAGAATCAGAGGTGCCACAAAAGAGATGTCTGTGAAATATCTGTCTTGTATACTATTCTTAGTCGCTATGACTATCAGAAATGTAATTAAGTATATCCATTGCATAGTTTCAAATCACAACTAAAAAAAAAAAAAAAACAAAACCTTCTGACCATTGGTTTCCTTTGAAAAGACATGTAACTGTATATGGTTTGCCTGTGAATTTCCTTTATAATATTTCCAAACAATAAATATAAATTAAAAGAACAGTTGATCAGAACTTTTGCTTGCTAAAGCCCCTCTAGACTAACAGAATTAAATAATACATAAGAGTCTCTATGGAGGGCCTCCCTGGTGGCGCAGTGGGTTAAGCAACGCACTACGAAGCAAATCGCAGCCACTGCAGCACGAGTTCGATCCCTGAGGCCGGCCAGGGGGGGACCCACATGGTGCGGCAGACCTCTCCTGCTGTGCCCGCTGCTCCCCTCAGCAGTGTACTTCTGTTGATCTGCCTGTTCTGCTCCCCGCTCTCTGTGGTGAATTCTCTCACCCTCCCCCCACACCTGTGGCCTGTACCCCAGTGCTTGTATGCATAAATAAATAAATTTAAAAAAAATAAAAATAAAATCTTACCAACCCTGAGCCTCCCTGGTAGCACAAGGGGTTAAGCACAGCACTATGAACCTATCCACAGCTACTGCAGCAAGAGTTCCATATCCAGCCAGGGAGGTGACCCACATGGCGCAGCAGACCTCTCCTGCTGTGCCTGCTGCTCCCCTCAGCGGTGTACTTCAGTTGGTCTGCCTGTTCTGCTCCCCGCTCTCTGTGGTGAATCTTCTCACCCCCACACACACAAACCTCTGGCCTGTACCCCAGTGCTTGTATGCATAAATAAATAAATCTTTAAAAACAAAAAAGAGTCTCTATGGAAACACTAGGAAATTAAACAAATTGCTAGGTGGCTGTCTAGCAGGAAAGGTTAGGAATGACCCTGAATTCCACAACAAAATAGTTTAGAGGGCCTCCCTGGTGGCACAGGGGTTAGTTAAGTCGCAGCACTATGAAGCTATCGCCAGACACTGCTGGATGAGTTTGAGGAGAAGTCTGTTGCACCTATCTCAACTGCTGTTCCCTTCAGCAGTATATTTCAGTACATCTGCCTGTTCTACTCTCCACTGTCTCTGGTGAATCTTCACACACACACACATGCACACATGCACACATCCCTGCACCTCTAGCCTAGACCCCAGTTCTTGTACGCATAAATAAAAATAAATCTTTCAAAAAAAACAAAATGGTGTATGAAGTCCAGTGCTGTGGGAGAAAGAGGGAGAAATTTAAAAAATTTAAAATAAAACTCCTTTTATTTGTATGCAAATAAATTATTTATATGCAAATAATATGAGCAGCACTGCAACTATGGTTATAATATTTTGTCTGTCTTATTAAAAAAAATTTTAATTCATCTGCCTGGGGGGAAAAGCTTTTATTTTTATTATGTTACCAAATTTTCCACTGAATTGTTAGGGCCAAAATAACTGTATCTGATGCAATCTAAACCAGAATCATTGGACATTATTTCTAATTGTGATTAAAACACTTCAGCTTAGTTTAACTTTTCTGCCCCCAGGGTGTCCACATGTCCTTAGGACAAAGGACTCTATCATCATTAAGCATTTGGTTTGAAAGAATTTGTTTTTGCTAATGTCTAACATTAAAGAAGTTATTATTCAAAAGGTATAGGGCAACATAATTGTCCTCTATCAAATCTTACTTTCCCTAAATTAGCAAGTTTGAGAGGCTTACATTGTTAACCCCAAATTCCCTATAAAAACATCTATTACTTACACTTGATCATTCTCTACTTACAAGGAGAATAAGGGGTCTTCTCAACCCCTCCAAAATAGTATTAGCGGGCCTTATCTTGTTATGGGACTAGTCTATGTGAAAGAAGTCTTATATTAGTTTTCTAGAGTTGCCAGAACAAAATGCCACACTCAGACTAACTTAAACAACAGACATTTATCATCATTTTCTGGAAGCTGGAAGTCCAAAATCAAGGAGCTTTCTGTTTCCTTCTGAGAGAAGCATCCATCCCAGGCCTCTCCCGTAGACTTGCAGCTGGTCATCCTCTCCCTGTGGTCTGTCACGTCACCTTGCCTCTGTGTGTCTGTGTCCAAATGTCAACCTTTTGATAAGGATAACTAGTCATATCAGATTAGGATCCAACCCAAAGATATCATATAACTTGATTACCTCTACAAAGCCCTCATCTCCAAAAAGTCATATTCTGAAGTACTAGGGTTAGAATTTCAATATGTTAATTTGAATGGGACACAATTCAATCCATAATACCCCCTAACCTTTCATTTGGCTTATATGATCCACAAGGATGGATTCCACTGGGTGATGCAGAGGTTGGATGGCAGGCTTCTATATCCAGTCACAGCCCCTGGCTGGCTTTGGTTTTTGTTTTGTTTTTTTCCAAAGATTTATTTATTTATTCAAAGATTATTTATTTAGGCATACAAGAAATGGGATACACGCCGGAGGTGCAGGCGGCTTCGAGGTTGGGGGTGGGTTGGGGCCGATAGTGGTGAGAGGATTCACCAAAGACAGAGTGGGAAACAGAACAGACAGACTGTCTGAAGTACACTGCTGAGGGGAGCAGCAGGTGAGACAGGCGAGGTCTGCTCCCTGGCCAGGCATAGTGTTGTGATTGCTAGAACAGCTCCATGGTCTGTGCCTTAACCCCTTGCGCCACCAGGGAGGTACACCTCTGGCTGACTTTGAGATCTCAAATAAGTCAGTCTCTTTAAGCTTTTTCTTCATTTGCAAAATGGGACTAATAACAGTTTCTACCCCTTAAGATTTCTTTTTTTTTTCTTTTTTTTTATTAAAATATTTTAAAATTTACATATACTTGCCATTAATTGTAATCCCCATGTATTCCCCATCACCATCTCACC
>JAGFMF010012060.1:544451-572633 GCA_019455555.1 Galemys pyrenaicus
GACAAGAGAAGTTGAGCATTTTTTCATATGCCTGTTGGCCATTTGCATGTCCTCTTTGGAGAATTGCCTTTTTAGCTCTTTTGCCCATTTTTTGACTGTCTACCCCTTAAGATTTCTATGAGCATTCAGAAGTAAATCCAAGCAAAGTGTTTCACCCAGTGTCTGGCATTGTAAGTGTTCCTGAACTGTTAGCAATGACTAGTATGAATTACTAACCTAAAATGATGAGTCTAAACTTAAAAGTAAAGCTCACAATGCAGAGATAGGAGAAAAAGCATCTACCTTTCTTGTCCAACTGACTTACAGCCCCTCCAGCATAAGATTAGGAAGACAAGGAAGATTCCCTGAGCCAAGATCTGAGAAAGGTTGGGCTCGCCTTACAGAGGTTGGGTCCTCCACACTGACACTTTGGGTCCCAGAACTTTCTTCTCACAGCATCTGCTTTTTCATATCTCAGAAAGTCAGCTCTACTCTCTAGATTCTATTTCTAAGCAGTTCATATTTTCTCCCTTATTCAGCCAAAATTAAATTAACATTTTTTTTTGGCTGTTGAATTTTCTTCCTAAAACTTTCTTTACAAATGCATTAATATTCATGTAGTTCATGTTAAATTTACATAAATTTTTTTTTTCTGTTCCCAAGATTCTCATTTTATTTCAGGAAGTCCTAAGACTTGTTATAAATACCTGCTTTGTTGTTTTTCAGGCTTACATCACTTCTCATGGAGCCAGTAATAAAAACAGGAAGGTCTATGCTGTGAGATGGGTCTCTGACCAATGAACTTGCTTTCCTGGTTCATTCCAGAAAAAGTGGAATTTAGCAAACTCTGCTCAGCCTAACATGATCAGGAGATATGCCTCCTAGGAGAAGGTCTGAAGCTTCATTAGAGCATCCTGGGCTATTAGGACTTTCCTGGGCCCCTCCTCCATTGAAAAAAATTAAAAACTGTTCTTCAACTTCACTGACATAAATATATTAATGTTGCATATAAGAATATTCTCCTCATCATCCTAAAAGTCCACTTTTTTTCTGGCTTGAAAATAAGTTAAAATGATCTGTTGGACTCCTCGAAATTTCATGCATCTCAGGCCCATGTCTACTGTGCCTACAAATGTCAACCTGAAAGCATCCGAGGCCACACAGCAGTTGATATGAGGTTTTCAGCCCATTATACAGCAGCAAAGATTTGACTTTGATAGCTCTTCTGTTATTAGCCATGAGCCAAGTTTTATAAAGAGGAAAATATTCTGCAAGGCTGTTGTGACTGTGCCCTCCAGCACAGTTAGAGCAAGGGTTACCCAGACTCTTGACACATATTCATACTCATCATATCTCTCTGAATTTCTTTTATAAATGTGCAAATATATAAATTTGGATTTGCTGCTTTTCAATTTTTATTTTTCACAAATCAAAGTTGCTGGTGAAAAAGAAAGGAAACTATTACTGAGAACATACTATGCATCGGGCATTGTTTTGTCCACATTCATAGTCCAGGGAGACAGATTCTTAAGATCATTTTTACATATAAGGAGACAGACTAAAAAGGCCCAGTAACTTGTCCAAGATAATGGAATTTAGAGATGCTAGAACAAGAATTCAAATCTAGATCCTTTTGCTTTCAAAATCAGTACTCTTTCTAGTGCATCAGATAGATTAATTATATTGAGTTGTCCTACTTAGTATATTTAGATAAAAAGATTTGGAGTAAAATCTTTTTACTCTCTCTTAAAATACTCTCTCTTAAAAAGAGAGAGTATTTTCAAATTAAGCCAGTTATCAGGTAAAATCATATAATCTAACAGAATCACAATCTTTATTGAACCTGAGGAATATTATTATTATATGCTTAATCTAATCTCTTCATATTCTAGATGAAAAAATTCTAAAAGGATTTGTAACATTGCCAAGGGCACATGGAGAGAAGTGCACCGTAATTATAGCTGCTTGCCAAACACAAAAAGCAAAAAGTAACATATATGAAGCATGAAAAATAGAAGAGTTACAGGAATAGAGAAAACCAAGGAAGTTAATCTCATATAAATTTGAGTTGGTAGAGATTCAATAATCAAGGCAGTTTCTATTAAGTTATAGAAATTGAGTTGGTTTGAAAGATGAGTAGGAAATATACTAGCAAAGTGTAATGCAGAGTGCTTTCTAGATGAGCAGTGCAAAGCCATGGATGGAAGCACATTAGCATTTGCCCTGAGCTTTAAAAATTCAGAAAGCAATTTCATAAACTCTTCCTCCATTATAGCTTACAATCCTGTGTTTTTCAAACAAATATATATATATTTTTATTGTTTTTAGTTAGAAATAAATGAATGCTTATTAAGAGTTCAAAACAGTATCACTAAGTATGTAAAGTAAAATGAGAAAATTTCCCCTAATCCTTTTCATGAATTCTTTTTTTTTAATTTATTTATTTATGCATACAAGCACTGGGGTACAGGTCAGAGGCATGGGGGTGAGAGGATTCACCAGCGACAGAGCGGGGAGCAGGACAGGCAGATTAACAGAAGTACACTGCTGAGGGGAGCAGCGGGCACAGCAGGAGAGGTCTGCTGCACCATGTGGGTTCCCTCCCTGGCCGGCAGCAGGGATAGAACTTGAGCTGCAGTGGCTGCGGTTTGCTTCATAGTGTGTTACTTAACCACTGCGCCATCAGGGAGGCCCCCTTTTCATGAATCCTATCCCTGCTCCCTTTCCCATAGGTTAAGTTTGGTATGGAGCCTTTCAAACTTTTTAAGACAGAGATAATCAGACACCTGACATTTCTAGAAAAGTTAGGACTAGAGGAAAGATATTTACTGAAAGAAGAGAAGAAACCTTTGGGGAAAGAAATGAGATGTTTGAGAATAAATTAAAATATTTTATTTTGTACAAGTAATGTAATTCATATGCTATTGGAGATGCGGGAGTTGGATTTTAAGTTTGGTTTGGGACAGGGAGGGAGAAAAGAAGGGTTAAAAAAAAGTCAGTAAAAATCCTTAAAGTGGGTGAAAAGAGAGCTATCCCAAAGGGCCTAGTTAATTAGGGCATATAGGTTACAGAAATTGGAAAGAAAAAGACTATCAAGTGTTTTAATCCTCAAGCTAAAGAATCTGGAGGGTTTTCTCTAGGCAATGAGAAGTGACTAGGAGTAGTTGAGCAATGGGATGGGTGACGTAATGGATGTTTTAGGAAGATTCATCCGGCAGCAATAGGCAGGGGATAGACTTGAAAGTTATGGAGACCAATCAAAAGGTTATTGGATCCTTAAAGCATATATTCCCAAGGAGATCATCTTAAATAGGAACAAAAGTTCAGATATAAGTTTTTTCACTACAGTGTTTTAAAAGCAAAATATTTATGGAAACAGTAAAATATCCAAAAGTAGAGAAGTAGTTAAGTAAATGATGGTATCCCCAATTTGATGAAATTTCAAGAAGCCATTAAAAATAATGTGTTTGAAAAATACTTAGTGACATGGAAAATGCTGGTAATGCAATGTTGAGTGAAAACACTGACACAAAAATGTGTATGAGTTTGACCCCAATTATATAAAGAATTTCCTTATGAATACTGTTGTGATTATCTTGCCTTAGGAAAAGATCATTAGTCTTAATGAACATGTTTTAGTTTCTAATGGTCTGCTTTCAGTAAATAAATTAGAAAAAAACCTTCATATATCAGCATGACTTAGCTAAAGGAATGTTTCAATTCCTATTATTAATTCAGTTTTATCTCCCTAAGCATAAGAAATAATAATTGACTCTACTTCTCTGAATAAGTGCCACTTTTGATGTAATAATACTGAACCAGTGGGGAGCCAGCACCCACTCATGAACCCCTTGTAATACAGTGTTTACAAACAAATATAAATCCACACCCTTCTGGAACGAAAGTCAAAGTTGTAGGAGGGGTTATCTCTAGGAAATGGAACACTGATTGATTTCATTGCTGATTAGTAAGTTTGCATCACTTTGATAATTAGGAGAAATTTTGTTTGTTTGTTTTAGTTTATTTGTTTATTTCAACAAAGCAGCAAGTGTTTAAGATTATGAACTACAGGAACAGAGAAACCAAAACAGGTCTGGAATTGCCTTCTAATTCAGGGTAAAAAGACATGATAAAAAAACAATTTGGGGCATGTATATATATATATATATACACACACACACACACATATATACATATATATATAGTTCATCAACTTTATGAATATAAAGGATTATGAACACTTTAGATATTTTAGAAAAATTAATTTTACTGGGATATTCCCAAAGATTTTATATGGAATAAAATACATTTTATTTATGAAACAGCACATTTTGGCTACCAAATATTCCACAAACTTCCAAGATGACTTTCATTAAGAACTGTCAAAATGGAGACAGAGAATAAAAAAAATCTTTTAAAAGACTGTCAAAATGGTAATGCAATACCAGAACATTTCACAATTTCAATTAGTAGTCCAAAACAAACAAAACACAGTTTTAAAGACAAGACAATTACACTTTTTGTTATAATTACTGACATTTTTTGACATTATAAGGACACTAAATTCAGACACATAATTACCTTATACAAGTTCTCAAATCATCATTCTATAGATCTTAGCATTGGAACTACTTCATAAATGCTAATAGGACTATAAAGGTACTATACTGATTTATAATAACAAAGATGGGGTTTTCTAAATTAGCAGTTTGTTCTCCATTTTCATCAAAACAGTGAACAGGTAAATTTCATTTTGTCATAAAATTTCTATTTCTATTATTTTAGTCATTAAACCAAATGGTAATAAAATGAAAATTTATTGTGCCCAATGTGGCAGGATTAACCCAATCCCTGCTGTCTTCATGTGGCATTGATTGTGGCCTTCCTTCCTTCCTGCCCCCTTATCCCCCATGAGAAATGGACACCTTTAGACCACCCAGAACTCCCTGTCAACTCCAAAAAGAATTTCCCTGAATAATTATATAAAGCTCAAACAAAATAAAATCTAAATCAGACATGCTCAAAAATTATTTAGTTATTAAAAAGAAGGAAATTTTGCTATTTGTAACATGAATGTGCCTTATGGGCATTATGCTAAGTAAAACAAGCCATACAAAGAATAACAAATACTGAATGAAATCACATAAATGAGAAATCTAAAAAACAACAACAAAATCCAGACTCAGAGACAGAAAACAGATGGGTAGTTGCCAGAGGCAGGGGTAAGGACGGAGGATGAGGCCAAGTGGTGGTCAAAAGGCACAAACTTCCAGTTATAAGAAAAATTAGTCCTGGGGATGTGATTGATGTACAGTATAGTGACTACAGCTACCAATACTGTACTGTATATTTGAGAGTTGCTAAGAGAATAAATCTTAAAATTAAATGTTCCATCACAAGAATAAAAAAATCTTAACTACGTAGGAAGACAAATGTTAACTAGACCTTGTGGTGATCATTTTATAAGATGTACATATATCAAATAACTATGTTGTACACCTAAAATTAATACAATGTTTAAAATCAAACAGAATTTCAACTAAATTTATTCCATACTTTATAGGGTAATGGTTTCTGTAGGAATATAAGATGCATAGCAAGTACACAGGGAGGGTTTCACCAATTGTATATTTTCACCATTGTATATTTTTGCAGTTTGACATGGTCTTTTTTTTTTTTTTTTTCACATTAGAAATCTCAGTCTTCTTAAGTTATTTTTAAACCTCAGCATCGCTAGGTTACCTGAAACTGGTAAATTAAACTCCCTGGAGCCCATTGGCCTTACTTGAAACATTTATTTAACAGATATTTATTAGCCAATTACTTTCTAAAATGTACCATTAAATAGATGTTGGAAAATATCCACTTCTCTCACCTATGTTTTTTGACTCTTGCTCATTGGCCATTCTTTCCAAAAGCCTGTCTACAGTTAAGAGAAGAAAAGGAATAAAATCTAAAATTAAATTCATTAACAAAAGTTTGTAATGTACTTCTGATTTTCAAGTATAAAGCCTAAATATATATAGCAAATGCTAAATTTCAAAACTTTGATGTGCCAAAACTTGCAATCTGATCATAGGTCTAAGGCATACAGCAGGGAGGGGGGGGGAAGAGATCAAAACAGAGGGGGAAGAACACAAGGGATTATGGAGATGGATCATGGGTGCTATAGTGGTGGGAGAACTATGGGGATGACACCTAAGAGGAGAAGTCAGATATTGTACAAAAATGCACAATAAGAAAATAAATTTATCAAAAATCCCTGTGATATATCAATTAGTGCATGGTTAGAAACCCTTTTTCAGTTTTACTGTATATAATTGACAAATAATATTGTATTAGTTTTATGTGCACAATATAATGACTTAATATGTAGATACTGCAAAAAAACTACTACAATAACTTTAGTTAACATTCATCATCTCACATGGTTACACATTTTTCCTGGTGATAAGAACCTTTACTCTCTCAGCAACTTTCAAGAATACAAGATAGTATTTATGTACTGCTGCATATTACATACTCAGAATTTATTTATAACAGGAAGTTTGTACCTTTTGACCCCCTGGTTTACCCATTTTAAACTTTTTAAGGATACCAAATCCTATGCTCAGCAGCATGACTATTTATATGTGGTAGCTCTAGTACCGAGCATTTTTTGTACAAATATAGCTGCAAACTGAGCGTCCCCAGATCTCCTCCCCAACTTGTGAATACAAATAGAATCACACTAATAACTGGAACTCAAGTTCTACTGACATTTACATCCACTCAGCAGGATTCAATATCCTATAACAGTTTCTCAAGGCTTCTGGAAGTCCAAGTGCTCTCTGAAGTCAGGTGCTTCTGGAATTCAGATGCACTCATGAATAATCTGAGCATCTGCTGTAGTTCTCTTCAACTGGGCTTTTCCATGCGACCAAGCAGATGGCACAGGACCAGGCTCACATTCACCAGACCACACTGCTGCTCTTCTGCCACCACAGGTGCCAAGCTGCACGGTGAGATGGGACAGTGCCTGATGACTACCTAGTGTTGACAAACAGTGGCCTTGCCTGTCCAAAGGCTCCAAACTAGCGATGCTTGCATGGTTGTACCATCTGGAATTTTAGGTTTTGTTTGTGGTTTGACATTTTTTTAATTGATGCAACACTGAAATTATATATTATAGTTTAGCTTTTTTCAGACAACATGCTCCACAGTAACCACAGACTTCTACTGTGTGCCCAGCAACTCTTTTCTTTAAAATGAGGAAAGAGGGCCTCCCTAGTGGCATAGTCACTGCAGCATGAGTTCAATCCCCAGCCAGGGAGGGGACCCACATAGTGCAGCAGACCTCTCCTGCCTCGCCTGCTGCTCCCCTCAGCAGTGTATTTCAGTCAAATCTACCTGTTCTGCTCCCCACTCTGTCTCTAGTGAATACTCTCACCCCCGAAACCTCTGGCCTGTACCCCAGCTCTTGTATGCATAAATAAATAAATTTTTAAAAAATATATTTTAAAAATAAAATAAAATGAGGAAAGAGCACAAGGGACTATGGTGAGGGGACACAGGTGAATTGGTGATGGGAATCTCACAGGACTACACCTGAGAGGTGAAAGTATACCTTTACAAAAATGAAAAATGATGTAAAATATATACAAAATTTTTAAAAAACAAGAATTCTTCTTGTACACTCCCAGACTCCCTTAAAATTTTCCCTAGGTTCTGTACCATGAGTATGTACATCAATACATACTCAGACTCTAACCCAGGCATGAGGTGAGATACCCATATATGCTAATTATACCTACTAGAAAGGCTAAACAAAGTGTTAAATTTGGAGAAAAAACATCTTTTTGGTTTCCTTTAGAGATGGATGCAAGGGTTAAAGTTTTGGGTTTATTATTTTGAGGAAATCAATTTTTTATTTTTTTTAAAGATTTATTTATTTATGTGTACAAGAACTGGGGTACAGACAGGCCAGAGGCATGGGGGGTTTGAGAGGATTCACCAGAGACAGTGGGGAGCAGAACAGGTAAATCCACTGAAACACACTCCTGAGGGGAGCAGCAGGTGAGTCAGGAGAGGTCGGCTGCACCATGTGGGTCACTCCCTGGCCAGGGATCAAACTTGTGCTGCGGTGGCTGCAGATGCTTCATGGTGCAGTTCTTAACCACTGCGCCACCAGGGAGGTCCTGAGAAAAAAAATTTTAATTAAAGCATTCATATTCTCCCTTTGGTATAAAATTTCACAAAATAAATTATACCCCTAAAATTCCCATTTGCTCATTCTCACAGAGTAACTGATTATTTAAATAAGGCAAACTGAACCTCTTCCCCACAAACTGGTTGCCCCATTATAACTCGGGCAAGTTACTTAACCTCTCTAAATTCTAGTTCCCTCATTTTTAGAATGGGGATGATTATAATAGGACCTACCTTACTTATTTTAGGATTAAATGAGTAATGTTTATAAAGCTAACAAAAAAATTCATGTAAATTATCTGGCAATGACTTTATATACAGTAAACATTCACTTATTATAACATTTGTTAAATAACCTGTAATTATATCTGCTTTACATTATTGTGCTGAAATAACACAGGTAAAGTACTAGCATAATGATTTTGTATTTATTATGCAAAGAGTTAATATGTGGCTTGTTTTCTCTCCACACTTTCCTTTTTAAACCTTAAGGAATCAAATATCATCTTTTTCTGAGTTACCTCTGACTTTCTTTTCCTTGTCTACAATACCTGGAAGTTCAAGGAATGGAGAAAGCCAATGGTTAATAAAAACTCTGCCTACGCTACCACTAGGACACTCCACAAACCTGTGAGTAATAAACAAGGCTTCATCAAAAGTGAGGATTTATTTGGATAAATCTAGTTCAAAAAAGATACCTGAGGTCCTGGTAACACATCAGACTAAGTGTCAATATCAACCCTTTCTGGTAATCACTAAAAATACTGGAAAAATTATGAGAATATGGGGCCTCACTGGTGGCAGAAGGGGTTAAGCACTACACTATGAGGCATCTGCTGCCACAGCAGCATGAGATTGATCCCTGGCCAAGGCAGTGACCCACATGGCGCAGCAGACCTCTCCTGCCTCGCCTGCTGCTCCCCTCAGCAATGTATTTCAGTATATCTGCCTGTTCTGTTCCCCACTCTACCTCTGGTGAATCCTCTCACCCCCATGCCTCTGGCCTGTACCCCAGTTCTTGTATGCATAAATAAATAAATCTTTAAAAAAAAAGAATATCTTGAATGATTCCACATGAGCGCAAACAAAGAACATGTAGGAAGGCAGCACTAAATCAGCTTTACCCTTAGGACATATGCTGAGCCCACTGAACTTGAGCACAGACTTCTGTGCTCTAGAGACAGAAGACAAAGCCCAGGACCACCCAAGTTGGAGTATCTTACATTAGAACCCTCATAAAATTGGGAACCAAAAGCAAACACTCAGTGAAAGAGGGGGCTAAAATAAACTACCCATTTCCACACTCCCACCCCAAAGATTGTATGGAAACTAACATTTCAAAACTTGGCAGTGAGTAGAGTGGAGAAAAATTATATCCTGAGAATTTGTAAGCACAAGCTTACAAGTTTGCTCCACAAATTTGCACTTTTGAAGCAGTCTAAATAAAACCCAAAGTCAATATTATTTAAAGTGGTCCTAGACTGGTAATGTCCCATGTGCCTAGAAAAACAAATGCAAATTATTTGTAGGAAAAGCCTCTTTCATCCCAAGACACAAAGAATCTCCAGGGATAGATTTTCAAGGGAACTAAACCTGAGTCAAAATTGCTAAACACACAAGGAACCAAAGCCATGAGTAAGAGCCAGCAGAAATAAAATAGGACAATCAGATCCAAAACACATCAAATATGACTGAAAAGTACTTGAATCATGATACAGAATTTTTAAAAGTATGTTTAATTCTAGAAATTTAAAAAGTAGCAGTGAACTTAAAGAATCAATGCACAGATTTAACAGCAGGTAGGACATAACATAATAGAATTAGTGAACTAAAAGATAGATGAAAGAAATTATCAATGAAGATCAAAGCAACCAAAGAATTTTAAAACTGAAAGAAAACTGAAATGCATATTTTAAGTGAGTGAATTGTATGATAGTTGAATGATCTCAATAAATCTATTTAAAAATTAAACGTTTGCATTAACTAAAGTAAGCTAGGTTTTAGGAACAAATAGACTCAAATACAAAATGGTTGCAACAAAACAGAACCTTAGATCTCTCTGATATCACAGCTTACATCAAGTGTTCCTAGCCTGTGAGTACTTCTCTGCTTGCAGTTATTCAGGGCCTGAAGTTGGCTTCATCTCATGGTCCCACCAGTCCCTGCGGCTTGGACCTCTTCATAGTCTGTATTCATCAGCTATAAAGGGAAAGAACATAAAGGGGATACATCTACTTCTAAAAGCCTTGGCCTGAAAATGGTCACACACATGGCCACACTGCACTGTAAGGAATGCTGAAAAACATCAAGCATTTAACAGAAGATATTGAGCTAATCATATTTCCAAAAATTCAAAGGGAGTGAGAGTAGAACAAAGGCAATGTTCAAAGATAATGGCTAAAAATTTTCCAAAACTGGTAAATATCTGGCAAACATATATAGGTGAGACAAAATTCTTCTCAAGACCACAAGAGAAAAAGTTGGGACAAGGACTGCACATATTCATGGAATGATACTTGCCACAGGAAAATGCATTATTATTTCTCACATTGTGAAGTAAAATTTTGACATTGTCTCAAACTCACTACAAAGAAAATGGAGGTGCATATGTCTGGGATTTGAAAAGAAAAATAATTAGATATATATGTATCCTGTGTAAGTTCTCTATCTTTTAGTGTAACTGCTATAAATCTATTAATGACAGGTATTGGGGAAGTAGTTTTTTCCATTTTTTTTTATCATTTCATGTAAATAAGACACTTCATGATTTCAACTTCAATAAGCAGCATAAAGTAATGAGACTTTGGAGTCAGATTTAAGTTAAAATTCTGATTGTCACTGAAACACTTTTGTCACCATGCACCCGAACCCTTACACAACACGAAATGAAAATAAATCCTACTTTTTTGTGACTTTAAACAACCACAACAAAAAGAAAAAACAAACCTGTCATTCAAAAATTAAGCAACAGCCTAAAAATGTAAATTATTAAGATAAAAAGGCTTTGGTAAATATACTGAATAGAAAATCATTTTACAAAATGGTATTTCTGCATACCAGTAACAAGCAGAAAAAATTTAAAGATGTCATTTATTATAGCACCAAAAATATGATGTGTTTAAGGACAGATCTAACAAAAGATGTGCAAGACCTTTAAGAAGAAAAATATTAAACTTTATTGACAGATTTAAAGAAGACATTAGCGAATGAAGAGCTATACAATGTGATCAATATTTGTTAAGAAAAGAGAATAAGGACCTTAAGCCAAAGGAACAGCAGAGAGTCCAAAAATAAACCCACACACAAATTTCAGAGGTGCAACTGCAGGTCAGTGGAGAAAAAACTTCTTTTTTTCCATAAATAGGGATAGAACAATTTGTTTTTAATATGAAAAAATTAAACTCCTTTCACACAGTAAACAAAATCAGTCCCAGGCAAGACTATAAAACTTTTAGAAGACAACAGAGTAGAGCATTTTTATGTTCTCAGACTAGGAAAAGAGTTCTTAAACCAGACACTAAAAGTTCACATTATAAAGGAAAATATTGACAACATTAAAATTAATGTCCTCTGTAGCTCAAAAAGCATTATAAAAAGTGAGAAGACAACCCCAAACTGAGAGAAGAAAATAGCAACACATTAAGTAACAGAATTCAAACTATATTTTAGTACGTCTGCAAATCAGCAACAATGACAAACAACCAAATAGAAAAATAAAGCACAAACAGCCTATAAACACAAGAAAAAAATGTTCAACCTCATGGTAAATCAGGGAAATTAAAACCATGAAAGACCATTCCAAAACAGTCAGTCTTAGGAAGTGTGATAAGGTCAACTATTTATGAGGTTGAGGAGCAATACAAATGCTCATTCCCTGCTGGTGAGAATAGAAATGGGTACCACCTTCTGGAAAACACCTTGGCATTACCTAGGAAAATTAAGTGTGCATATAGAGTTTAGCATCCAATGTTCCTACTCCTAAGTATATGTCCTAGAGAAATCTTGTGTATGTGCATCAAGAGACATGCAGAGATGTATATGACAGCATTGTTTATTACAGATAAAACTGGAAAACAACTTCAATGCATGCAACAGACTAGATCAGTAAGTTGGGTTATATTTTCATACATAAGTATCACACAACAATAACAATTAATTTACCAGAGCTACAAACATCAACATGCATGGGTCTCAAACGTAACATGTTATTAAAAGAAACTAGTCGCATAAGAATACATGCAATTTGTTTTCATTCCTATAAAGTTTTAAAACCTCATATACAATACAGATTACACAATGCAATATTTAGGGGCATAGAAGTAGGCAGTGATGATAATGAAGAAAAGCAAGGAAGGATTAATAATACCCAGAACTGTTGATTCTTCTAAAGGAGGAGAGGCTGGACTGGTGTAATAAAATAAAGGAAAAGGAGGACATAGAGAAGATATATGGTTATGTTCCACTTCTCTGCTAGATATAGAAGAATCTACTTATTTTTCTTTAAATTGTTCACACGTATTTTCATACATTCTTTGGCATACCTGTTATATTGTATAGTAAAAAATAAGATTAAAGTCATTTGACAATTGCCTTAATTATCTGAATTTTTCCTGAATTACAAGAACAACTATTTCACTTTCAATTATTTCAATTTTAATTATATACTCGTTTGCATTTGTAAAAGAGAGTCAGAGCTTGGGGTTTCTCTCTGTGACAACACTTAAAGGCTTAAAGATAAACATTTTTGTTCACAATCCCTATTCATTTATTTTAGCAATAGGTTTCAATTAAGCAATAAAGTTTTCATAATCACTCAAAGCATGGTAGGAAATTATATCATATCTCTTTTATTCGTAACAGTACTCATAATATTAAAGGAATATCACTCTATAGCAGTGCTGTCCAATAGAAATATAACATAAGCCAAATAAGAAATCTTAAACTTCCTAGTAGCCTCCTTTTCAACATCTGATCCTTTTTTACAAGTTATTATTTATTTATATGTTTGACATTCTTTTATATTAAATTTTCTAAATCTGGTGTGTATTTTGCACTTACAGCACATCTCGATCCAGACTAGTCTCATTTCAAGTGCTGGACAGCCACGTGTAGCCTGAGACTACCCTACAGAACAGCACAGTGTTGGAGTCTCCAAATGAAGAGCGAGCCACTTCACTTCGCTTCAACTCTAGAAATTAGGAGAGATCTACTCCCAAGCCCAGAGGCTTATTAGCCCTCCAAACAACAAAGGACTAGATTTCTAATTTTAGCAGTAAGTAGAGGTAGGTACCTTATCTACACAGAACAATAGAACTGGTCATTTGTATCACATCTTTTCTCTTTGTGTCCCTGAATTTCCTCTGGATTAGGACTAACAGGAACTTCTTGTAAAAGGGAAATAATAATGCTTTGGACTTCTTAAGCCCATTTTCCTCAGGAATCTAAAAAATTTTAAGAACATTATTTCACTAAGCAACAGTCTTGACATGTTCTGCCATTTCAATTCACGTGTACTTAGAAAAATTGGGCCTTAGAATAAAATGGCTAAAATCACATATGGAGACAAAAGGAGAACCTGGGTCATGGCTCCCCTGAGTCAGCACCCCTGTGCACATGTGTGTGTGTCTCCTCAGGTTATTCTATTTTCTTTTGGTTCCCCTTGTCCAATCATTCATGGTTAATTACGTGTATTATTTCATATTTCACCACCTCTACTTCATTGCCATATTTTCCCTTCCATTCCTCAAGTGGCTTTAGGAACCAAATTTAATATGCCAACTTCATGCCTTATTTAGTAATGTTTCCAAAAGAAAATAAACAACTGGTAAAAGGTTTTGTTTTCCTGATCTTGTAAAGACCATATACTGTAACTTTTACAGAACAACTTTGGTAGCATTCAAAGCCAAATATTGACTAATCACCAGAGAGCTAGAGAAAAAGATCATCAATATTGATGGAATTTTTCTTCTGACTCGTTTTCACTATTTTGTTTGTTTTTTTTTTTTAAGATTTATTTATTTATGCATACAAGAGCTGGGGCACAGGCCAGAGTCACGGGAAGTGAGAGGATTCACCAGAGTGGGGAGCAGAACAGGCAGACTGACTGAAACACACTACCTAGGGCAGCAGCGGGTGAGGCAGGAGAGGTCTGCAGTGCCATGTGGGTCCCCTCCCTGGCCAGCAGCAGGGATCGAACCCGTGCTGCAGGGGCTGCGGTTTGCTTCATAGTGTGTTGCTTTAACCCACTGCACCACCAGGGAAGCCCCATTTTCACTATTTTGCATAGGAAGTATTTTCTTAGTAAGTGTTGTTTAGTGAGTGTAATCACTTTCTAGCCATAACTGCATAAAGGTATTACTAATGAGAACCAAGCAATGACTTTCTGAGACACATTTGAATGCTTAATACACACTCACTTCCCTAGTCTTTCCCTATTTTTTAAACTGTATTTTATCCACAGCGACACAAAATACTGTTTTTGGTTTTTTTTTTTAAAGATTTATTTATTTATGCATACAAGCACTGGGGCACAGACCAGAGGTGTGGGGGGGTGAGAGGATTCACCACAGAGAGCGGGGAGCAGAACAGGCAGATCAACAGAAGTACACTGCTGAGGGGAGCAGCGGGCACAGCAGGAGAGGTCTGCCGCACCATGTGGGTCCCCTCCGTGGCCGGCGGCAGGGATCGAACTTGTGCTGCAGTGGCTGCGATTTGCTTCGTAGTGCGTTGCTTAACCCACTGCGCCACCAGGGGAGGCCCTGTTTTTGGTTTTTTAAAGATAATTTATTTATGCATACAAGAACTTGGATACAGGCCAGAGGTCTGGAGATATGCGTGAGAAGATTCACCAGAGATAGAGCAGGGAACAGAAAAGGCAGATTGACTGAAATACACTACTGAGGGGAACAGCAGGTGAGACAGGAGAAGTCTGCTACACCATGTAGGTCCCTCCCTGACTGGGGATAGAAGTCATGCTGTAGTGACTGCGAATAGCTTCACAGTGCTGCAACTAACCCCTTGCACCACCAGGGAAGACCCCAAAAATATTGTTTAACTAACCTCTAGTACACCAGTATTTTGACTTTCAGACTTCCTAAGTCAACAAAAAAAATAAACATTTTAACTGAGGGACTAGCATAAACTTACCAATTCTTATTTTGCCATTGATAGCTATAAAAAAATTACATTCTATCACTTATTTTGTTACCATCATTTCAATAAAGCAGTGCTTCTTTAGCGTGAGCATGCATCAGCATCATCGAGAGAACCAGTTAAGGCAGAGATGGAAGATGACTGTGTCCCAACTGCAGAGCTTTGATTCAGCAGGTTAGAGCCCAACACCCTATATTTCTGGCAAGGTTCCATTGATGCTGGCGCTCGTCTAGGGGACCACACTTTGAAAAGTCACCACCTTACAGAGGCCATTTTCTGCAGGAAAAAAAAATAATAATGATACTCTCAGAATAAAGGAATATCATTTAAATTGAGTAAACCGGGCCTCCCTGGTGGCACAAGGGGTTAAGTCTCAGTACTATCAAGCTATCCGCAGCCACTGCAGCATGAGTTCGATCCCTGGCCAGGGAGCTAGCAGATGTCTCCCGTCTCACCCACTGCTCCCCTCGGCAGTGTACTTCAGTCAAGTCCACCTGTTCTGCTCTCCACTCTGTCTCTGGTGAATCCTCTCACCACCACCACCACACACACACACACACACACATACACATACACACACAACTCTGACCTACATCCCAGCTCTCATATGCATAAATAAAATACATCTTTAAAAATAAATAAATAAATAAATAGAGTAAACTTGGCTTATTTTTCTCATTCTCTCCAGGCAGTTCAGTGAAAGTTGCATAAACAGTAATAGTCCTTGATGTCACACTGGGAACCAATGCTTTAGTCTAATGTCTGAGGTGGCACTGACCAGTCACTTGTGGCTACTGACACTTGAAATTAGACGAATCCAAATTCAGATGTGCTATGAATATAAAACACACACTGGATTTTTAAAAATTTCTACCAAAAAGAATGCAAATTAATTTATTAATATTTTTAGGTTGAAATAACATTTTGGATATATGTATTAATAAAAAATATTTTCAATAATTTCATTTTTAAAATGTGATTGCTATTCGGCCTCTCTGGTGGCGCAAGGGGTTGAGTGCCGTACTATGGGGCTTCCTCAGCCACTGCAGCGTAATTTCAATCCACAGCCAGGGAGGGCACACCCACATGGCACAGCAGACCTCTCCTGCCTCACCCATTGCTCCCCTTAGCAGTGTATTTCAGTAGATCTGCTTGTTCTGCTCCCCACTGTCTCTGGTGAATCCTCTCGCCCCCTGTGCCTCTGGCCTGTAACCCAGCTCTTGTATGCATAAAGAAATCTTTTTAAAAAAAAATAAGGAAGTGTTAGAAAATTTGAAATTACATATGAGGCTAATCATAATTCTCTCAGACAGCACTTCTTTAAGCAGTGGTTCTCAGTGTGGTCTCTGGGCCAGAAGTATGGGCATTATCTGGGAACATATGTGGAAAAAGTATTCTTGCACCCCGATAATGTTTACATTTTAATGGATCAGAATTTCTAAGGGATAGAACCAGAAATCTACACTTTAGTAAACCATCCAAAAGATTCTGCAGGTTCAAAGTTTAAGAACCACTGCTAGAACAATCCTAATCAAACTTGAATGTGCATACAAATCACCAGGGGATCTTTTCAAATTCCAATTCCAGTTCAGTAGGTGAGAGGTGGAAATCAGGAATTCGCTATTTTAACTAGCTCCCACCTGATAAGAGATACTGCCAGACCTAGGCCATTCTTTGAGATGGCCTAGGACCTAGGACTCCTTATAAAGCACACACACATCCCCAAACACGAAAGGATTTTAATCACAAGATTCCATTTGGGCTGCTCAAAAGGAGGGGAACAGTGTTCCTCTGCCAGAAAGGATTTTTGTCAGGATCCTTTGGAAGCTATAAATAAATGCTTCCATTTAATTGTCTGCATTATCAGACAACCTGCCATGTTCATCTAATAAGAAAGTGTGTGTTTGTGTTTCTATTTTTCCAGTAGGTTAATGGTGATTCAATATATTTAGGGCTGGAAGCTACTTCCACTAGGTTGGAACATTTGAATGAAAAATGGGCACTCCAGCTGCATCTCCCTTGGCAAAGTGATTCATTTAATCAGCACTGTTGGTTATATCTAGATAGTGAGTTTTAATCTGAGTTACTATCTGCTGAATTTAACTAAGAAAGCAAGGAGGACAAAGAAAGGAGAGGAAACTCTTCTCTTGCGCTCAGCTGAGTCCATCTATAGTGTATCTATCATGACAGGAACCATGGAGTCGGGAGAGATGATGGAAGCAGGGGTGGACCTCAAATTCTGCCTGGTTCCCAGGAAACTGCATCAGACATTCAAGAAATAGCTACCTTCATATCTGAAAGAGCATTATTTTTCTTCTTTCCTCCTCCTCTTCAGTCTCTCTTGTTTTCCTTACTTGTCACAGCAGAAAATATAGAAAAATAACATTTACAGTTGTTCGGAGGGGGGAAGCTTACAATCCCAATGAAAATACACAAAATGACTATTAATTGTTTGACTTTTATTATGTCACGTGTCTTAATAAACAAAACACAGAAATGAGGAGCTAGTTATTATGTCTTCCACAAAACTTTTGCCAACAGTCTGTTTTTTATTAATTGTATTGTTTTATTAAGACAACACTGGTATACAACATTGTGCCAAAAATAATTAAAATAAAACTGTAGAAACTTTATTTTTTAACCAAAATCTATCTCTTTCATTGTAAGTACAGAAAGCAAAAATATACGTGATTTATTACCCTTCCCTCTCAGTTTTGACAAAAATCTATACTATATGGTACATAATCCATGCTAGACATAAGAATGTGCTGCAAAATAGCTTTTTGGTATACACATGTATGTATGTATATACTTCTTATTTTTCTCAAGACTTATGCGCTGACTTAAACCCAACTATTAAATTCCATTTCTAAAATTCTTGGTCAGGAACAATGAGTGCCTAGTTCACATGCCATTTGAAGAAAGAAAGTTATATAATGCTAAGGCAATAAAATAAAAGATTTGGCTATTAATATTTATGAAGATAGTGCCTTATATTGACTTATATAGAAAACAACCATTTATAGTTTAGAGTGAAAAAAAGTTTCTTAGCTACAGCACAATAAAGGGTTAAATTCAAAAGTGCATTGTACTTAACAACAATCTGTGTCTTCTTCATTAGTTTAGATGTATGTGTGGTCATGGTGGGGCAGGTTCTTGTGGAAATTGAATTTTCCAGGGAAGGAAAGTGCCTTGTGGAGTCCATGAAGAATGAATGTGACAGCGTGGAGGGCCCAGCCATTTGATAGGCCACCCCTCCAGGTAGGACATTCTGGTCACATAGAGCAGTGTGACATATTCCCCTTACACAGGTCTGTTTTGGAGCCTCAGCTGTTCCTCTTACAAGTATGTTGACTTTGAACAAGTCACTTAACTTCCCAACATCCCAACTCAACTCAAGTCAAGCTTGAATGATCAGCAGGGATTTCTGGATAAATGAACTAGTGATTTCTGGATAAATCATTTTCTTCTTTAGACTCTAGTGCCTTGTTATTTCAGCATTGTTGAGAATATGAAAAATAGTATGTGTAAGATTTCCCCAAAAAATCAAAAGTAAAGCATTCTTGTTTGGTACGATTTGATAAATGATTTTTTTGGACCTGGGATGCTAAAAATGTTTCCATATAAATTAGTGGTAATAGCACTCAGACCCTAAAAATAACCTCCAAATCATGCCAAATAGAAATGTTCTGATTTTTAATATTGGGGGAAACCTGTACAGTTCCTAGAACAAATCAGTCCTGTACCTGTATTGTGCAAATATGGATGCAAACCTGGAAGAACCAGCAGTGATGCAGGCAGAGTTGCAGAGAAATTCTGGTTCTCTTGCTTCTCCCCTCCTGCATGGTGGAGATTTAAAGAGCCTTTCAACTTGCTCCTCTAAGGAACGGGAAAGATACTTATTTTCTTTGGTTAGAGCACTAAAGGCTTATGTAATCTTTTGAGTACCATGGGATTTTCAATTAGGTCAGAAAACAGTTCTTACATTATGTCCCCATTATATATTTCCTTACCTTCACAAATCCTAGCTTTGTCCATTCTTTCATTTACGTGTTTGTTCACCAAGTATTTATTTAACACTTACAATGTTAGATTTTTAATGCAACAGGAATTTTTTTTATGTCCATATTTCTGGAATGGGTGGAATGCAAGGTTTGCTATTTCCAGGAATGCTATCACTCCTGGCCCAACATCACATTTTGAAAAGCCCTTCTCTTTCTTGAGAACTTCTAATTTCTTTTAGTTGGTCTCCCTAGCACCTAACACACAGTCTAATACATGATAGATATTCAAACAGTATCTGCTGAATGGAAGAATGGGTGAACAAATGAATCCCTTGCCATTTGGATATGGAATGGATTAGTTGGATATAGAATGACAAATTGATCTCATAGTGCAAGAGGAACCCCAGATGCTCCTCCATTAGTACTAAGCTCCCTCTTAATAAGCAGAGGGAGAGAGCCCTTCTGCTGGACACTGCTATCTGGTGCTTCAGAAAGCTGCCATATGAAAATTCAAATTTTATTTTTTTGAAATCACCCCATAGAATCAGAGACTTGGTTTGATAGAATAAAAATAGTAAATTTTCTCTTCTTTAATAGAGCCATATGTGAATGGATAAAAGATGACAAACAGGACACCAGCACTAGAAATTCATTCCAAAATATGACAGTAAGTGCTCCTTCCCAATATTAACATCCTAAATTGGGCTGACCCAATTTCTGATCACCTGGGACTGCTTCTCACGGAGAGTCTAAGTTCAATAAGAACATGAGATGGGTCCCAGATTCAGTCTTTTTAACAAGTTTTAAGTGGGGTGGGTGCAGATGGTGGTTTTTTAAGTCGCCTAGGTGACTTTAATGTGCAGCGATGCCTGAGAACAAGTACAAGAACCAAGGAAAAATTTTCTTATGAAACTATTTTGACCTAATATTTTTCACCTGGAGCAGGTTAGGTCATGGTACAAAAAGCTAGGTTCTCAGCCTGGTATGTGGCTTTGTTGCCCTTTGGTTTCCTGGAAGGAATAAGTGTGTAAGGCATTTCTACCAAAGATCACATTTTGCGTCATGGCTCCATAGGGCTTGAGCCACTCCAACAATAACAATAGGGCCATTAGTCAAAAAGACCTCAGGAAAAGGGGGAACTTGTCACAGGATGGTGCCAATTACCCAATTATTCTGAACTCCTAAACTAAACCTTGTACACTGGTCTTATAGCATCAAAAGTTTGGGTAAGATCTGGAGAAGTCATTAGCATATTGAATCTTATGCTGGGACAATGGGAGGTAAAATAAAGGTGGAACAAAGAATGGTCTTGCACGTGAGTATAAATATGGTGGTATCAACAATTAACCTTCCAGTGAAAACATATTTTCCTGTTTATATGTATGCTCTGGTGGAAAAAAAAAATGTGTTTGATGTCATCAGACATTTTTTGAAAAGGATTTCCCATGTGCTAAGTTTATTTAAAATGAATTATAGTTTTAATTCAGAAAGTAAAGTATTCTATTTCTTAAAAGCCCAGTTATCCTGGAGTCATATTTGCTTTCCTACTTTCTTCACTCTTTTGCTTTCATCTTAAGAACAAGAATAAAATCCAAGTATCTTGCCAAAGTACTCTGTATTGGGCTCTGCTCCAGGATCGGGGCAGTTAGTCAGGCTTTGTGAGGTCCGAGCACTCTGGTTCATGAAATTGCTTAATATGAGCACTAGTTTTTACTATCATACATTCTCCAATGAAGAGTAGACAAAAAGTAGAAACATGTATAGGCTTCCAGGACACACCCTCACGGAGACTCTAGAGCTAAATCATTTTGCTATAAAATAGTATTGCAAATTACCATTCACTTTTAGCATGGCACCAGCACACAGAAATCACTGGATGAATGGGGGACATTGGTTCCTTTCAATAACCACTCGTGTCTTTCTTTAAATAGTTACTACCAGGAGAGAAAAATGGTTTCTTACAAAAGAATGATTTGAGGAAGGAAAGGCTGCAAATGGGCAAACTAAAGTTCATTATCTTTTTAATAAGAATTTCAAGCACAATAAAGATTTTACATCCAAATATATTACAAATAAATCATTATGATGCCCCACTAAAGATATGATGTTGCACTACGTTCATTTGTCTTTCCTTATCCCCCATTCCCAAAATCACAGGCTTCCCTTTGAAAAGAACAAGTCTGAGATCCATGTTATCACTCCTATTTTTATGACTACAAGTCTTTGCACATCATCTGGTCCCCTGGACTGCACACTTGTGATGGAAACCTGTGCTACACAACAAAGGGAGAAGGCATTTCCACAGGCTATTCTCCATGGTAACCCCCCTTTACTCCTTCCTCAAACTGACCATCTCACCCTTAACAACTCTGGCAGGGGAGATGAAGTAGTTGTGATGTGCACAAAAACCACTGAGAATACAGGAATCAGATCAACCTCCCTCTCACCTACCACTTAGATTCTTGTCTATTTAAAAATGTTAAATTTGATGAAATCCAAAATTTCAGTCCTCAATTGCACCAGCCACACTTCAAGTGTTCCACAGCCATCATGCCTAGTGAACACCATATTCCATGGTGCAGATATGAGGAGCTGTGCTGGATGCACTAGTCTCCAAAGGTCATAACTAAGAAGAACAATGGTTCCCTTACTACTTGGAAAGTCAACCAAGAAGGAGAAAAGGGAAAAATAGGGCAGTGCCCTCTTTTTCAGAGAATTTTTTTCAGTCCCACCAAATCAACCCCTTGTTTTCTTCTCCCATGGATTTCATTCTTTCTCCTCCTCAATTCTTTCCCATATTTTCTAAGCACAGTGCATCTTATTTTCTAAGTAGTGATGTGTAAGAGATATTGAAGGCAATACAGGAAAAACAATACATCTTCAAAATGTGGTGCTATGCCTGCATTTGTGCTACTGTCCCTCACAATAACCTAGCTCACTGGGACAGCCTCCGTAAGGAAGCTGCTCTTGCAACCCCCATGCTCCAGTGCTCAGCAGGGACACATTATTCAGTTATAATTATTTTGTCATGCAATCATCATGCTGGCTGGTATTTGGAATTCATATTCAAGTTGCTTCTAGTAATTGCCTTGGTAGTTTAATTCCAATGCTTTAAAATAATTGTTTTAATATTGATGAAGACTGATCTTGCTACTACTTAAATAAAATCTGATGGGCAACAATCCCATGTGTATTAAAATAGAGTAATAATAATAACTAATAGAAATGAAGTCATTTTTTCCATCATATGTGAAAAGAACAGCTTTTTTGTCTCCTATACCCAAGGGGAGTTGAAGAAATTGCACAGCAAACATTAATCACATTCCCTTTGATTCATCTGTTCTTCACTCAGTGTACACAAAGACTATATTTTCCCCATCCCCTTGAACTTAGACATGGCCAAGTAATACTTTGTGACCAATAAAATTAGAGCAGAAACGAAGTATAAGGATTCACTGGTCATTCTTGACTCCATGCTTCTCTCCTGCATTGATGAGCCTTGAAGTATTGTACAGACAGGTCACTTTTTAAGATGGTAAAATATCCATCTCACTAAATGACTCTGGAGCAGAATTCACCACCCACCAACACACCAATCCACACTGTACAGGAAGAGTGAGAAAGAAATAAACCTTTCTTGTTTTAGCCACTGATAATTGGGGCTATTTTTATTGCAAGCACAAATATGTTATTCTGACTAGTTCACCAAAGCATAACCAACATAGTCTTTCTCTGCTGGCATAGCAAACTATTAATGTTACTTAGAGATAGGAAACCAGATTTTCCCTGGTGTTTGTCAGATACCTTCTGAAATACCATTAATTATTTCTATTAGGGTCTCCAATAAAACTCCAGTATAATGTATCAGGGATTTAATAATACACAAACACATCACACCCCCATATGCCTGGAGCTATACCATTTAAAATGCTCTCTTTGCCCTCCAACACCATGGTTCCTGTATTATGTGCATGAATCTTAGCCTTCACGTGAATCCTTCCCTGCCACTTCCTCCCTCTGAGCTCATGGGAGTGGACTTGGATTGCAGCACAGCAGGTTACACTGTTATTCAGATACAAGGAAGTGAGTTCCAGTCAGAAGAAATCTTATATGACACATCTGAATTTCACTGATGTGTCACACACCATGAGAGTAGATAAACTAGTGACTATTTGAGGGGAGAATGAAAGGACATATGTATTTATCTGCCTTAGACCCTCTGTAACTTCCATTTCATCACTTCTCTTTCAACAACCATCTCAAATATATCCCCATCTTTGTAAAAATGATGTATTTGTTATACAAAAACACAGCTTCAAGACAAATCCTAAACACTACCCCCTCCCCTTAAAGTTGTATCACATGATTAAGTTCACCATTTCTAGAATCAGATGACTTAGGTTCAAATTCTGAATCTACTACTTACCAGCATTCAGACTGCAGGCAAGCTGCTGCCCTTACCAGGGCCACAGTGTTCTCACCTGCACAATGGAGATATAAACAGTATTCTCTCCCAGGCATGTGAGAATTCAATGCTGAGGCTCTAAGCCCAGGGCCTGGGCAGGGTGAGCTCTCCACCAGAATCAGATTGCACTCGAGGTGCTCCTCAGTCAGGTGCTCCCAAGTCACATCTTGTGAGAAATGCCACATCTAAGGACACATTTCCTGCCACTAAAACTAATATCTTCTTTTTAATAAGACCCTCAGGTAAGCCAGGGAGGGGACCTACATGGCACAGCAAACCTCTCCTGCCTTGCCCACTGCTCCCCTCAGCAGTGTATTTCAGTCGATCTGCCTGTTCTGTTTCCCACTCTGTCTCTGGTGAATCCTCTCACCCCCCGCACACCTCAGGCTTACACCCCAGTTCTTGTATGCATAAATAAAAATAAATCTTTATTTTTTAAAAAGAAGCGTTTGTGGCACCTTGCCAATTCTGGGGATGGAAGATGTTTATACACACTAAAAAATCAGGATAATTCGGAGTCAGGTTCATTTTACGCAAATGAGGGTTTTAGTCAGTGAAGTTCTGATTGATGAAAAGCTTGTCAAGTGGTGATTGGTAGAATTACAATTCTGGCTGGTCTTTGGTTGGAGGTTGGTTTTATTTTCTTCTCAGCAGTGGACTAGTCTGAACATGACTGAGCATGCTCAGGAGCCTGGACATGCCTGGCCCCAATACTCTACAGACTTCCTGCTCTGATTTTAACCCATATTTGGCGATTCCATTTTTATTTTTAATATTTTCATTAGGTACTCCAATATTCAATAAATATCCATTATTTAATAAGCACTCATATAAAGCTTACTATATATCAAGTATCATCCTAAGTGCTTTAAAATATTAATTAAATCCTCAGAACATCCCTATGTTAATGGTAAGAACCACTATTATCCCCATCTTTAAGCTGAATAGACAGGAATGCCAGATTAAGTAACTTGTCCCAGATTATACAGATAAGTAATGACAATGCCAGGAACTGGTGCCAGAGTTCATACCCCAAGCCACCATGCTCTGCAATGAATGAATAATAAAATTAGAGGTGTTTTCTTTACTGAGATAGATTTTTTAAATAAAGTTTCACTTCCAAGTTGCTGTAAAATACTGGTAAATTCAAAGTTGTTGTGAGTCTCAATTCACTGCCACCACCAGTGAATTAACATACTAGACTTTGTTATCTTAGGACATATAAAGGCAACATTACAGTGCCCAGAGGATGATATACTCTTCCTTTTTTAACTTCTGCAAGATAGTTGCATTCATAGCAGATAATCCCTCTAAGTCCTCTCTATTCCACACACACTTAGACCAATGGGGTTGATATATTAATCAAAAGATCCAGTTGACTTTTAAAAAAAAAAAAGATTTATTTATTTATGCATAAAAGAACTGGGGTACAGGCCAGAGGTGTGGGGAAGGTGAGAGGATTCACCAGAGACAGAGTAGGGAACAAAACAGGCAGACTGACTGAAATATAGTGCTGAGTGGAGCAATGGGCAGGGCAGGAGAGCTCTACTTTGTCATATGGGTCACTTCCCTGGTGACTTGTGCTGGGAATGGAACTTGTGCTGCAGTGACTGTGGATGCTTCATAGTGTGGTGCTTAACCCCTGTACCACCAGGGTGGCCCCTCCAATTGACTTTATATTGTACTAAGTTCCTTGTGACTGTTTTTAAGTTTATGGAAATGGTATTAGCTAAAGATATCACTCATATATTTTTAACTGAGCACTTTATATCACAACATGATACTGTAAATCTATATTGTTCCTCACTATTGAAAAGTATGCAGCCACCACATTTTATTCATTCATTCCTTTGAGATATACACATAAGATGTCTCAAATGCCCTGTATCACAAGACTCTAATGAACTTTTTTTGTGCAGCCCCTGTTAGAATTATGGAAAAATGTATCTAGAATATATAACTACAAGGGGTCAAAAAACATTCATGAACTTTGACTATTCTGACAGCTTTCTGGTGTGAGTGTACAATCTAGACTCCCATATATGGGCAGTTTCCATTGCCCATATCCTTGACAATACTTACTATTATTTACCTTTTTAAATTTTTGCCAGTTGGGTGAATATGAAATTATAACTTGTTAAAATTTGCTATATTCTGATTACTGATAAGCTTCAGCCTTTGTTTATATGTATATATTTGTTAGATTTTCTAGTATATCCTTACAAAAATAACCTATTTATATCTTTTGATAATTTCTCTGTTGAACTTAACTTTATCATATTAATTTGTAATGGGTCATTGTATGTCCTTCATATTCATTCTTTGTTGTTTTTAACATTACAGATAGTTTATCCAACTCTATCACCTATCACATTTATCAAGGACCTTTCTACATTTTCCAAGGCAAGTAATAGGGACTTCTGGTAACATAGGATCTCTTTCCTTTAAAGTAGAATGAAGAAATGTATAGGTCTTCAGTTTTCATTAGTGCTAAACCATCCCTGCATCAAATCATGAGACATAATGACTAAGGAGAGAGCCTGAAAAATGAATCTGAAGTCCTAATTCCCAGGTCACTAAATTGGTGTTTAAGGAATGCTTTTGGTATAACCTATTAATAGATCGAAGCCATTTTTTATTTACCCCACCTTGTTCCACAAGGGTCTAAGGAAGCTTACAAGAAAACAAGCAATAAAATTGAAAAATAAAAATAACCAAAAAATCAGGAACAAGGAAAACACAGAGCAGAATAGAAGGTCAAGACCAGAAGGAAACTAAGAACGCAGATATGTAGGCCACAGGCTCTACAAAGTTATTAATGTTGAGCCAAAAATTTGGCTCTGAGCTTCTTGGCAACCAGAGGGAAAAGGGAAAAGGGAACACAATTGGGCACATTCAACGATATTCTCTTTGTTGATAGGAAAACATAATACATTCCTTAGGGAAAGATAAGCTTGTCCTGACCTTGAGTTCCAAGGGAATTGCTATGGTGGGCTTCACATTGGGGGCCCAACATCTCTGTGTATTCTTGTAACATCTCTCAGTGAAAGCTAAAGTCTATCAAATTGTAATTGCTTAAATTACAGAAAGTAATACTTTATCATCTGCCAGTTAAATATGGGAAAGAAATGAAGACATCAAAAATGATGAGACCAAAAATAAGTCCATGAAAATATGCAATTTTGAGAGTCCAATTTAGTAGAGTCAAACCAAAAACATGGAAAAAGTAGTGATGTATTAAGATAATACTAGTGCTGACTTAGAAACCCCTGAAAATCTTACTAGCTTGACACCGAATTAGGAAAATTTGTGAATAGAGGCTTATTTCTCATTCATGTAAAGCTAAAATGATAACCAGCCTCCTTCCATCTTCAGGCTCTGTTCTATTCAACATACAGGAAAAGCACACAGAATACCATGCCTATGAAGACTTTATGGGCCAGACCTGGAACTTTCAGTACACTATGCTGTTCATGATCCCCTTGCTAGAACTTAGAACTATCTCAGCCCCAATTATCAGTCATGTCTTTCAAACATTTTTCATAGCTTCAATTTCCTAAGAGCTCTGCAAATTACAGCCTACTGAACAAATTTTTTTAACCATCTATTTTCACATGCCCCACAAGGTAGGAATGGTATTTCCATCTTTTAATGGAAAATATCTTATCCTAGTTCTATCACCTATCAGTTAAATTCATCTAGGACCTTTCTATATTTTCTGTGGCAAATAATAGGGGCTTCCAGTAACATGGGATTGTCTTTACTTTTAATGATTGGAAAAAAATCAGAAAAAGAATGTTTTGTAACACATGGAAATTTTATGAATCAAATTTCATTCTCCATACATAAAAATTTTATTGGAACACAGCCACACTTATTAGTTTACATATTTAATCTATGTCAGCTACTGTAAAAACTCAACAGTGAGTTGAATAGTTGTAAGAATTCATATGACTGTCAAAGCCAAACATTTTCTATATGGCCCTTTGTAGAAAAGGGTTGCCAACCCCTGCTTGAAACTGATAGGAGTTGAGCAACAGGTACTTTAAGGTGGTACCCAGAAACACAAATATTTCTAATTTGTAACTTAAGGGGGGTCCATAGGCAGTAATAATCAAATTAATTTATGTAAAATCAGTACCTCAGGGGAGCAACTGAGGAGTCTGAACAAAATTCTGGCCATTCCTCTGTAATGCAACTGGAACAAGGAGAACCTGTAGACAAAGCCAAAATTTTCTATAAGAAGCATTTCTGGATCCATACCAGTTCAAAAGCAAATGATTAGGGGCCTCCCTGGTGGCGCAGTGGGTTGAGCAGCGCGCTATGGGGCAAACCGCAGCCACTGCAGCACGAGTTCGATCCCTGCTGCCGGCCGGGGAGGGGACCCACATGGTG
>JAGFMF010012060.1:572683-590969 GCA_019455555.1 Galemys pyrenaicus
AACCCCCCCCCCCCCCGGCCCCCCCCCCCCCGCCTGTACCCCAGTGCTTGTATGCATAAATAAATATTTAAAAAAAAAAAAAAAGCAAATGATTAATCAGGCATTTTTTACATAAGCAAGTAACGAAACACTTGCTTACCTGGAAATTTGTTTTCCAGTTTTCTCCAAAAGAAATACTAGGTTTGCACTAGCATGGACTGGTTTCAATAAATAACTTATCTTTTTGTTTTAGAAAGGATTCTATTTTATAAGGGTTATAAATGCTTTCCTCCCAATGGTGAAAATGTAAAGGTTAAAGGTAAATGACTAAGAATCATGTTTCATGGAACCAAATATTGAGATGTTTATTTATAGGCAGTTCCTAATGACTATGCAAGCATAACTTTGTTTCCTGACCACTCTAGAACCAGATCAAGAACAAAAAAGCAGCTCCTTTTTATCAGAATATCTAATCAACCTAAATGTCAATTGATTGCCTTTCTTTCTACTGAAGTTCTAAAACATAAAGGAATATGTGCTGCTGCCATAAAGGAATTCCTTGCTGACAAGGAATATGTGCTGCTTATACATATGCAAGATCAGTTTCAGAATAAAATGTACTAAATTTATCTTTTACAAAAATTTAGCATTAATAGCAATAGTTTTCTCCACGCACCCCCCCTGCTCTTGAGCATCACAGTAACAGAATATAAGCCTCAGGACAAGTTATTCTTTTAGCCATTGTGTTTGTAGTCATCCACAACAAACAAAATCCCCAGTCCTGGGTACCCAGACTGTCTGAGACCAAGATATCCAAAATTTGGAATGACTTCAGAGATGACTGTTACAGGATCCAATGTCAAGCTCTGTGTTTTATTTAAGAAGAAAAGGAACATGGATTGAATAAGAGACTTGCCTGGGTGACACAACCAGCAATCAGCAGCATTGGCACTCGAGTCCGGCAAACCCAAGCCCCACCCTGTGGTTCCTCTACTATACCACAATTCATCTACCTCACCCCTTGCTCTCTAGAGCCATCAGTTCACTAACACAAATAAGGTTCATGTAGCCTCTTTCTAAAGTAGACAAATTCGAGTAAAATACTACTTACTGCATGAACATCTTCCCAATGAGACCTATAAAGCAGAGGGTCTGTCTTTTCCACAGGGCGCCAAAGATCCCACAATGCCTTTTTGTCAGAACTGAGTTTACCTTGACTCTTTGGTCAAAGACTTAGATATCTTTCACCTTCCTTGTCGTTCTTCGTGGATTCACCACGGTTCTTTCTTGCCTCCGAACTCTTCCCTCTTTGGCATCAGTTTTACAGATTATTCTGTAGTATACTTGAACAGTAAATACCAATGACTACCCATTTGTGTAACAGCTAGCAAATATAAGTCACAAGCAACCAACACAACCAATTTTACCTTAATATTCCAAATTGCTATGTGACAATTCAGGAAGTGTTCATAGATTTATTTCTGCTACCACTATAATTTTACTACTAATTTCTTATTTTGTCAATGTTTTATTTTTTCAATTCTACATCACAACCTGAGGCACTTCCTCTTAGCAAGTTATTTGGGGAAAAAGTCTAATCAACCAAACTTAATTACTATTATTACATGACAAAACTAAATAGTAGTCTCCTATTTCCCTCAGCTTTTGAGTGGACCAGATCTCAATTAACATCACTGATATATTTAAAATAAAAATAATGATCCCTCTTTTCTTTTAACTCCCAATTGTAAAATCCCACAATCTCCAATTGACAGTGATTTAAGCAAAAATAATAGCAAATTTTTCTTTTCTTACCCATTCCCAATATAACTAATACTTCCTCTACACTAAATCAGATTGCTAAAGTTCTTTCAAAATCCAGTGTGAAAATGCCACCAAAAGGGTAAATGCTTTGATCTTGATTTTCAAAGATCTTACCTAGTAATGAGTGTGGTTTTATTAATATGAGATTTTACTATGATACCTTTGGGTGAACATCTCCTGCAATTTCTGATTTTTTTTCAACCTAGACACAAATAGTGTCAAAACAAAGAATCTATGCCAGTACAAAGTCTGGGCACACATAATGGAAAGCATCTGGATTAAAAAGTTTTAAAATGCAGATACCTTTGTGTTTGGTGGTGTACAGGAGATATCAGTTCATTTTTTCACTTTTCACAGAGGTACCTGATGAAGTCAGAGTTTCATACAATTATAGAGAGAAGGAATCATGAAGATCATGCAGTCCTACCCCTCTTTTTAAAAAAGAGACAGCAATGTAGCGTTATGGTTAAGCTCACACTCTGAAAGTAGATGGTCAGAGTTTAAATTCTGACTCCATCACTTTTCTACCCTGTGAAGTTGATCAAGTAAACTATCTTCTATAGTTTTGTGTGCCATCTACAAATAGGATAACTGTGGCATTTGCCTCATTTGTTTTATGAGGATTAAATAAAATAACATATTTTATGCAATTGGGAAAAGTGCCCAGAAAGGACCTATCACTTAGTTAACTCTTGATAAATGTAAGACTTTTTAAATATAGACTAAGAAAAATTTAGGCCAAAGAGGTTATATGATCTAGCCTAGTATAAGAATACAAGAAATGCTAAAAGTTCTAGTCTTCCTACTTCATGTTCAGTGCTCATTCCACTTTGTCATTCCCCTTCTTACAAAAATTTCCATCTAGTAAATGGGTTTGACCTAGGAAACTGAACAATGAAGAAAAGAATAACAAAAGATGCCCACAAATACGGATGCAACATGTATTGTGTTTTCTAATTAAGAGCATTGCTATGATACTGGCCTTATTTTCAAAACCATCCGTGGTGATTTGGCTAACATTCCAGTAGTTGTTGTTCTCACCACACTCTATAACAAGTGTGATATCTACTGTTTCTACTTAACAAAAATGGAAATTGGAGAAGAGAGTCAATCACAGAAATCAATCTGTCTATATTCCTGTAGTTTTATGAAAAACACTAAGATTTAGCTAGGTAGCAACTTTTTCCAGGAAATGTAAACATTTCAATTCTTATCTCTTTCATTTACATGAAAATCAACAGATGCCAAACAAGTGTTCAGAATCAATATGAGAAAGTAATTCCATTATCATCAACTAGGTAACATGCCCCAGTTTAGCTTTTTTCTTTTCTTTTTTTTAAATCTTAGGACATCCCATACAGTGATGATATTCAAATAAGATATATTTCTTTTAATTTTGGAATAAAAGAAAGAGACACTATAAATTTACCTAATCTCTGACATTTTATGAAAGGATATTTTGTTAACAAGTGCCCAAAGATATAAGCAGGGTATTTGTGACAATGTTGTTTGCAATGTATGAAATAGACATCAACTTAAATACTCAATAAGGAAGGATAGATCAAATAAAATATGGTATGTCACCATAGTAGAAAACTACATAACCATCAACTATGATTATTGAGTATAAACTTATTATCACAATATGTCTACATTATTAAGAAAAAGTAATCATAAATGCTAATTTGTTATGATCCCAATTTGATGAAAATCTAAATTAAAATCCTATTTTGCATGTAGAGGGCAGAAGGACATACATCAAAATAATGACGTTTATTTTTGAGCAGAAAAATTATATTTTGGTTAGGGAGGTTTGTGTTTTCTACATGTTTTAAAGAAATGTATTTTTCTTACTAAAAAAGTAATAAACTTTGCAGTGCAACAGATCAAACTTCATCTAAAAAAAATTAAAATTAAGAGATTCTTTTCAATTATGTGGTACAAATTCATACAAAATAAGAAAGAAATTGGGCCCTCCCCTGGTGGTGCAGTGGGTTAAGCAACACAGTATGAAGCAAAACGCAGCTACTGTAGCACGAGTTCAATCCCTGCCGCTGGCCAGAGAGATGACCCACATGGTGCAGCAGACCTCAAGTCTGCCTTGCCCGCTATTCCCCTCAGCAGTGTATTTCAGTCAGTCTGCCTGTTCTGCTCCCCACTCTGTCTCTGGTGGATCCTCTCACCCCCCGTACTTCTGGCCTATACCCCAGTTCTTATTATGAATATAAATAAATAAATATATTTTTTTTTAAAATAAGAGATTGCTTTATTTTCCTTCTGCCCTTGGATAAACTGAGTTACGAACTAAATCAGAGAACTAAGATCAAAACACAAAGTTCAGGATTTCAATTCCCATTTAAAATTTCATTTTTTTATTTATTCAGTGAATATCATATGGCTAAGGTTCAGGGAACTAAGGAAAAATCATGAAGAGATTTATGAACAGGTTTCTCTCAGAGAACACAGTTACTAAGAGAAGAAGGAATCTACTTAAATTTAAAAAGAGATAATACACCAGTAGAAGTATGTGGAAGGAGGTTTCTTTTTTACTCAGGGAATTAAGAAAGTGTTATTAAACAATAAAAAGAATACAACCGAGATTTGCTATTGAAAAATTGAGTTTGTATGGTTATGTGATATATATTACCTTAGAAAAATGAAAAAAGCAAGTTGCAAAATAATATTTATGTTTAATATACACATTTTACACATACACACCACTCAGAAACTTGTATGTCAAATGTTAACAATGCTAGTAGAGGAGTTATAGATGATGATATGTTTTTATTTCCTAATCATTTTGTTATCTATCGTGCACTATTTCACTATAATAACCTGAATGGTATATAACAAATCAATAAGCCAGGCTTAGTGCTGGACTATGAAGGAACTAATGCTGACGTGTGATGCACTGTGGCCATTATGTACTTGCATACCTCTTTGACAGCCCAGCTCTGATTTTTCCCACTTGACAATACCAAGTGAGTGGTACAAAATTGTCTCTACTTTGGTATAACATTCAGAGAACTGAGTAGATGCCTAAAGACTAAAAAATGGATCAAGTAACTGTAACAATTGAGGGTGTTAGTAGCTTTAGAATGAATATGAACATGGCCTCGCAAAAAACTTGTTTTATCTTGGTAATATACAGTCATCTTCTTACGTAGCACAGCGGCAGGCTTGGTAAGTCACAGAAAATAAATTGATGAAAACTAGCTTGACTTTAGGAAAGTTAGTGAAAATGTCCTATAAGACATGTTAGGAAAATCACAAATAGGAGCAGACAGCTGTTCATTAGCCAACTTCAGCCTGATTGGAAAGAGGAGACTTTCAATAAATCCTTAAGAATGAATGAAATAATCCTCTCATGTTCCTCAGGATACTCCACAAAAGTGCTAACCTTCCCTTGGAGCTCTACATTTAAAGATGGACATGAATAATTTGAGACCATGCAGGAGAAATCTTAGAAAAGTTGGGGAGCTGACAAAGGAAAACAGATTTATTCAGTTTATAGAAATGGATTATTTAATTTACAAAAGAGAAAGCTAGGGGTGGAGGTGTATTATTTACAATGCCCAAATTCTGAAGACATCTTATACAAATAGTATATTCTTTACTATGGAATCACCCAAAATGGCTGGGTCAGAGACATACATTAGGGAAATGAACCATTAAATATTGTAATGGATAATAATGATAGCAACGACGACAAAACTAAATGCATTTTACTAAATGCTTTCACAATAAAGATAGCTCCTCAGCTCCAGTGATGAAGGTTACATATAAACCCCTTTGAATTAAGGAGCTAGCTCCATAAGCCAGTCCCTTCCGAAACCAGGATCCCTTGATTCTCATAATATATGTGTAATTGGTCATCATCAGAATATTTGCATAATTAAGCTAAAAATACAAAACCTAATTTATTTTCATGAATTTGGTTTCAAGATATCATAGAGGTCTATATCAATAATATGGAGAAAGATCAGGACAGGGGTGGGAAGATACAAGGGACTATGGTACCACAGGGGTAAATTGGTGGTGGGAATTCCATGAGGAAATCATACATTGTACAAATATGAAGGATAATGTGACAATTATACATAAAAAATAAAATATACAATTTTGAATTGTATATTTGAATCTGAAAAAATAGATTTCTATTCCTTTAAAAGTAGCTGGCTATTTATCAACTAGAATGTGCTAAATAGAACCTAGAATGAAGTCCAATATAATTCTTTCAGTTCCAAAATGCATGACCTTTGTACCTAATTTGTTCAGTATATTCAGTAAGATATAGCTGTAGTAAAAAAAAAAAAACCCAACACTTGTTTTTTTCTTCTGACCTATTTACTAAATATTATTTTGTTCTATTCGCTGAACATCATTTTTATTTGCAATATATAACCATTCTAATAACCCAGTTGTCACCATAAAGTACTTTAGTATTTCTTTTTATTTCCAAATAGTAGTGAAAGGGACCCCAAACCTATTGATTTAGTACCAAATTTAAATAAGCCCAGAAATCCTCTCACTTTTTACATTGAGTAAAACAAGGTCAGACTGGGCATCCTCCAAATGTAAAGGCTTAATTGGACTAATTCTTTCATGATAATAATGTATATTTAAGATAGCCACTAAAAATTGTCAATGCTAATTTAGTAGATCAATTCCATTAAATGCTTTGAACTTTTCACCACTTGTTAATCTCATCTATTAAAGCTGCTGTTTTTGTTGAAAACCTTAAACTATAACTTAATATAAAATTATAAAAATTCTAACCAGATCTAAAAATTACTTCCTAATACGTGAAACATAATGTTAAAGGATCTCAAGTTGTGTTTTAGTGTAAGATGCTATTCATACAATTTCTTGCCATCAAAATACAAAGAAATCTTATCAGTCTACTAGCAATTGACACTGTGGTAAGAAGTTTGCAGGGTTTAGTTCTGTTTTTCAGATACACTTTTTTGTGTCAGAAGGAAAGCTTAACATTTGTGATTACTGATTATAGAAAAACCTTCATACAACTACATCATTCATATTTTAAGAATTTAGGTAATTATTCCATTCAGATCCATAAAAATGTCGAGATTTTGCTCAACATTTTGATGAACAACTTAAGCAACATAACTCATTAATATAAAAGTATTAGTAGATCTATCAATTAGCTAATGAATTCTGAGAGAAGAGACTCCAAACCACTATCGAGTGTACCATGTCTCATTTGTTTGGAACCAGACTTCTAAGGCTATTTTTATTCCCTGTGATTTACCACCAGTATCCTCTGGATGATAGTTGAGGAAACAGATGCTGGGAATCTCTCTCCACTCAGTTCCTGAGAGGAGAATTCTGACTCACAGCCCTGCCAGCTCCCGGCTTTGTACTCACACAAGCCCAGGGTGGTGGAGTAAAACGTCAATGATGGCCTGATTTCCAGTCTCTCCCTGCCAGTTTCCTCAAAGTTTCCACTTACGCATTTGACTCCTTTACCAAGTTCGTTTGAAGTTCCCATTCCAAAATCCTGAACAGCATGTTCCCAGGATACAGTTAATTTTTTTTAACCCATTCAGTGGGGATTTTCCAACTGAAATAAAAAACAAATTGAAAACTGGGGAGGGGGGGTTCATTTTTTTAGTTTTTCCCTCACTGTTGATTGGTAGTACTGATATCTGCAATGGGAAAATGCAGGGGGAAGAAGTTGTAAAATGTTCCCTTCTGAACTCTAAGCTTGTAGAGGACCACAAACCTCCCCAAGTTTCCTGGGCCCTATTACTTCTTGTGAAAGGATTTTAACTGAAATAGATCTGCATCTATATGGAGATCCTATTTAAATTATTGATAAAAAAAATTAACGCTTATTAAATGTTCACAAATTATAAAGCTTTATTCTTTTTTAGCATATCTAGACAGACTATGGGGGAGGGATGGGGAATCCATAGGGCTTAAAGGCCCTTTCTAATGGATTTTTTTTTAAAGATTTATTTATTTATGCATACAGGAGCTGGGGTACAGGCCAGAGTCCAGGGTGGTGAGAGGATTCACCAGAGACAGAGTGGGGAGCAGAACAGGCAGACTGACTGAAACACACTGCTGAGGAGAGCAGCGGGCAAGACAGGAGAGGTCTGCTGCGCCATGTGGGTCCTCTCCCTGGCCAGCAGCAGTGATCAAACTCGTGCTACAGTGGCTGTGGTTTGCTTCATAGTGCATTGCTTAACCCGCTGCACCACCAGGGAGGCCCTCTAATGGATTTTTAACAGAGGCATGTTATAGATTAAGAAATTAGTCTCACAAAGCAACAGTTTCTATTAAAACAAAATCTTTTTTAAAAAAATTATTTTAAATAGTAGGGCATAGACATTTCCCAATTTAATTTATGTAAGCCAAAGAGATTTCCTTTTCAAGTCCAACTGATTTATCTAAATGTTTATTTATTAATCCTATTACATAGTGTTACTTAATGATAACCTAGAATAATTGAGTTAGGCTATTTTTATGTTAGAATAATTTAGCAATTGTTATTGCATTCAAGTAAAATGAGTTGAGATGAGTGAATTAGGTTTCACAACGTAAATGCAACACCTTCTGGTGGTACATCTATGTTAGACAAGTCAATTTACTAATTTAATGGAAATCTGTCAGTTCTTGAGACGTTTATTAGCATGTAGATGGAGTAACCAACTAAACACTAAATTTTTGCTTTGTATCATAGAGACACCTAACAACACTCAAGTTTGTGTCCTTACTACTAGAATAGCCATAGTGCCTTATCACCACCAACAAATAAATGTTTCCTACCAGTCACCAAAACAATAAATACAGGAAAACAAAATAAAATCATATGTATGCATATATATGCATATATGCGTATACATAGATACACACATACACAGAGAGAGACACACAGTATCCACTATCCTAATGGAAAATCACTTAAATGCAAAATTTTGGTGAGATGTCCACAATCAGCAAAAACCTTAAAATGCAAGAGATTCTCCAATGGAAAATCCTTATAAGTCCACTACATAGTAGGCAAAAAGTCAGCATGAAAGTGGACATTTTAAAAATCCATTACCCAGTAATACTCTGCACACATGTTAAAAGAAAACACACACATACACACAAAAAAGGACAATGTAAATGATACTGAACACTTTTGTAGCTGCAACAAATAATTGATGTTTAACATTCACACTCTGGGACTCTTATGTACAAATCACCAAAATAGTCAATTAATTCAGATAGATATTTGAGCAAAGAAAGTCAAATGTGCAAAGTCATCTAAACAACTATTTGTCCACCCAAGCAAAGAAGTAAGTCACCACTTGCATATATTTGAAAAAAGACTGGGTCAGCAATATGCTATGGTGACACAGACTACAACAGAGAGATACATTTTAAATAAATATGTCAACTCTGGTATATGAATCCCAAAACTATAATCTCTCTGATACACAATAACAGTTGCCTAATTTAAAATTTTCAGGCAGCACTGACCAGGTTAAGACAAAAAACTCACATTTTAATGTATCCCTGACATCACCAAATGACCTAATATGTGTAATATTGGTATTTGTTTGTGTGTGTGTTTTTTTTTAATATGTGTAATATTGAAGGTCAGTCCTATAGTGTCTCAAGAGTTAAGTTCTGTGTTAGAAATAATTTTGAAAAAGTATCCCAGTAAGAATCAGACTTAGGCTAGTTCAGCAAGAAGAGCTGTTCCATAATGAGGCACAGCCTGTACCAATCCCAGTAGAATTAATTCTGTGCTGTAGAACACCTAGATAAATTAGTTTTGCTTTAAATATTGAGTCCTAAAAGAGTTAAAAGAGGGAGAATATCAATCAATAATTTTTAGATTAACCACTTTGTATATGACAAAACAAAATTAACTTTGGCACTATAACCCTTTCTTCCAGCATTTCAGATGAACCCCAAGTTTAAAATAAATAATTGGAGACTTAAAAACCAACCAAACATGCACATTGTTTCTTGATACAGAATACTAACTCACTGCCAAGGATGTAAAAAAAAGAGTACTCATACATTTTACAAACTTACAAATATCATTGTTATTTTTACTTATAAAAATAATCACATCTGAGAATTAAGAATCCTGTAAATATGAAGAAATCTTTCTAAGGTATTTTTTTAATGAAAATATAGAAGCAGTTAAGCTTTAAAATTATGTGATAAATAATATCTCAGTTAACAGGCCTAAATTCTTAAAATTAGATTTTAATTAATTCCTCCCAAAATCCACCCATTTCTTCACTTTTATAAAACTGATTTCTATTGAAATATTTGCAATATCTACAAATGGCAAAAAATTTAAACTGAAACTCCTTTGTGTTTTAATGACTTTTTCTGGTTAAATGCCTTACCAAAAAGGTAAGGACAAGATTCATTTCCACAGGAGATGAAATCAGATTTTTAACCTGGCCAATTGCCCACATAAACAGTTTTTAATGTTATTTGGTAATCATTTGGTAATTAAAATGGCAAATCACCACCATGCTTAAATTACATCCCAGTGCCAAAAAGTTATTTAGCAGATAACTAGAGATAGAGGAAATATCTCTTTAACAGATTCCTTTAAGAATACAGCTACAGGAAGCACAGGACTTTCCAATAGCCATAAAAAACAAGAAGCAGTTGAACAGTGGCACCCAGAGGTGAAAAGTATATTACTTCTAGCAGTGCACATGGTAAACCATAATCTGTTTCTCAATCATCCTTTTTCTCACTTCCAGATTTTCCACTAGTAACGTATCAGAAATTATTTTTTCTTAGTTACGCAGTTGAAATGCCATATTTTAATGAATAGAAATAAATAACTTATTTTAGAAAAAGTACTTTGGATCAAATTGCATGTCAGCTTCCCTCCTTCAAAATAATAAACAAGCCAACTGCACAGCAGGCAGAGCAGAATAGAATGCCTACTCATCTACTTAAGCTTATCAATATTACCAGAGAAAACATTTTGAAGAAATAGCTCTGTGACTACTCCATAATTTCAAATAGGCTCCAAATTATGTTTTTTAAAAAAATGTTTGTTGAACAACCACACATCCCTAAACCAAGTTATCACTGTTGAGATTTTTAATTTTTATAATTCCATTCAATTCCATTTTTTAATTCCATTAATTCCATAATTCCCATTATAATGATAGCAAAGGATGGGGATGGAATAAGAGTGTTGGACACGAATGAGAAAAGGAAATAAAAACATCGCTTTATTCCACAGGAAGTTTAAAAATAACAAAATCCATTTTAACCGAAATTAAAATGAGCCTGATGATTTTTAATTAAAGAAGCTCCATACTTTTGAACCTGTCAACTAGCAGCTGCATTAAACGTTTGACTGGTGCTGGGTTCCTAAACTAAATGGCAGAAAAACACCTCCTCCTGGGTATAATCACCTTCAGGGAGCCTCAAATAAACCTTACTTTGTGGGGCCAGCATAGGTCAGGTTTTTTAAGAGCCTCAGAAGACCAGTCTTATTTTTGCCCCTGAACTGAAATGCACACATGTACTTAGTAGAGAGGGTTTTCCGGCCCGTTATGCCTAATCTATCATGGGTTTTCAGCTGTTCCTGAGTTTCCATTACCTTTTGTCAGACATTTTCTTCAAGATCCGCTGCTTCTTTCTAATCACCTAAGAACCAACATTGATGTGACAAGCTCCAGAATAAGGCTCATCCTTTCTGATCTGCATCTTCAGCCTAATGATGAGGAATGGGCTTCCAGAAACTTGAAAAAGGCAGGGCAATGCTGCCAAAGTCATTATCTATTACTTTGAATAGAAGCGATCAGCCCCTTTTTAGAAGAGTAATAAAATATAAAATAACATTACAAAGCCTTCAGCATTTCATATGCAAAATGAAGATTACCCAGTGCTATTCAAAAGAAAAACAAAATACGTCATCCCTACTAATGGAAAGCTACATCAGAATATAGGCTCAAATTTGTATATCAAACAGAGCGTTCAGGTGTCAAAGTGTTCCATTTGTGCCCAAATGAAAGGTTAATGTTAAAATAATCTCTCCCTTATGATACCTTCTAGTTTTTGTTTCCTTTCCCATAATAAGCAGTGTCCTTGCCTAAATCAACACTAGGGCATTAAGGCAGAGCTTCTAAGTCTCCAGCATGTTATTTGTCCTTGAATAGGCTGGGAAATGCAGCGAAACGGCTTGTCTTCCCTGCTTATGGTTAAGTCTCACACACTAGAACTACAGGCTTTCTCTACTCAAAATCACACCATCAAAAACAAACAAAAACACCATCATTGCCCATATTTGGTGATCCCATTACAGTAACAGTTTGAAGGAGCACCGAGCTTACTACAGTTTGGAGCGGACCTCGCGGAAACTGTGCTCATGAATCCTTTTGATCTTTCCAGCCATTCTTAGAAAATCCACAGCCCTTTCCAGGTCTGAGCCTAGCCGAGGCAACACTCATCGTATATCTTGGCGCCATCTAGTGGACTCTATTGATCAGGGGTAGTCTTCATGAGATTGTGGTACTCACCCAATATACCAGGAGCAACCCCACAGCCACCTAGAAAATAACACGCTCTGCAAACAACAATAGAAGCAGTGGGGAAGGAGTCATCTGTAGAAAAAGGAAAAGGATATATATTAATTCAAATGACCCTTAGAGGAATTTCACCATTGTTTCTTTTTTCAATATGAATTTTAAGTCTTTGAAATGTCCAAGTGCTTTATTATTTACACATTTGTTATGAGAAGGAAAATATGGGAAATCCATTCTGCCAAAATGTTGCCATTTTCTTATAATCTGCCAGATTGGATAGTATACCATTTACTTTACCTTAAAGGTTTATAGTCAATGTGCCAGTCCAAATGGGATGGAATCCTTATTTTTCCTACCATCTAATAAATAACATGCGTTTATAAAGAGACTTTATAAAATACTGGACCAAATATTTCTCCCTTCTCCATCCCAACACCATCCATTCCTAACATATCCCAAAAGAGTCATGGTTTTGGGGTGCCCACGGAAACTCGGTCCTTTACACTCACCCACTTCTATCTCCATTCTCCTTCTGGATAAAAGGACTTCAACTTTGTTCCTGGCAGAGTGGTAGCTATTACTCAGTGTAAGATCAATTTAAAAAGACAACACTCCTGGAAAGTTATATCCCCTCCACAATCACGTCCTACTTTACATTTCCAAACATATTGGAAATACTCTAAATATTAGAATTTGGAAAGACATTCCAAACATTTTGGTTAACAGTACATCTTGTTTCTGGATAAACAGTATTTTTGTATGATCTACAGTTTCTACTGCAGTAGAAAAGCTATTAAATATTGAATAAAGTGCTAGGCGTAGATAGCTGTCTCTGGCAAAATAGTTAATAAATAGTCTGGTTATCCTGCCCTTTTGATGGGCTAAATATATCAACAATAACTAACATTTATTGAGTCTTACTAAAGCTGGCTCTATGGTAAGTACGTACACATTTTCTGAATGCTCATGACAGCCCTATGAAATAGTTGAGGATAGCTGAGTCTGAAAGGTTGAGAAATTTGCTTGACACTTGACACACAAAGGAAGAGACAGAGCTCCCTCTGACCTCAATCTGATGTGCCTGAACCTATACTCTGAACCCCTGTGCTCCACTGTGTCTCTGCTGTATGTTGTTACTAAATATCTGATGCACTATGATCTTATTACTGGATGTATTATATTTCAAGCCTCTTTCCAAAAATTAGAGTTATCACTATATTCCGTGCAAAATCAGTTATTTTCAATAGTTGCTAAAATTATTCAAGTTGTTAGTATTTTTACCATGTTTGTTCTTCAAAGAAAGACCTTACTATAATCAAAAGAGTTGTACAGAGGAAGGAAAAGAAATTACTTTGCTGATCAAAGGACTAATGTTGGAAAATATGCAAGCTGACTGCATTTAGCTAAGAGTCAACAATGAAGTGGAAGAGCGAGGGGAAATGGGAGATCTAGTAATAAGTGCTTTGTGGTTTTTTTGTTTTTTTTTTTGTTTGTTTTTTGTTTTGTTTTTTTCAGTTCACCTGGTCTCTTTAGACATTTTAATTTAGGAATATTTCTTACAGTTTTCAGGTTTGGCCTCAAGAGAAAGCCAATCAAGGATCCCACAGGAACCACCTGTGAGGTTTCATTTCAAAAGAACTGAAAAGGTCAACTCCTTAAAATATTCACAGATATTTAAAATTGCATTCTTAGGGCTTTTACCTTTAACTAAATTTGCAAAGGGACAGTGACCAAAATCACTTAAACCTGGGAAAAAGCATGACATAAATAAAGAGCATGGCAAAATCCTATGATGAAATATTATTCAGCATTGAAAATGAATGTATAAAAGACACATACAACATGGATCTATCTCAAAATGTAACTGAGCAAATGAAGCAAGACACACACACACAAATTCTACTTGCACATAATTCTACTTGCAGAAAGTGTCCAAACAGACAAAACTAAAGTCCATTACTTAGAGATGCATACATAATTCAGATGGGAAAACTACAGAGAATTTCAAAGGAATGAGACCATAAAAAATCAGGTTAACTATTGCCTCTGAGAGGAAGGGAAATGGGACAGAGAAGAGACAGGGTAACTTCTGGCTCTCTGGATTGCCAGAGAATTCCTCAAATTGTACTTCATATTGTGCTCACTTTTCCATTGTATAGTTCCTAGTAAAAATGTAAAATAAGGGTCTTCCTGGTGGTGCAGTGGGTTAAGCAATGCACTATGAAGCAAACTGCAGCCACTGCAGCCACTGCAGCACGAGTTCGATCCCTGCTGCTGGCCGGGGAGGGCACCCACATGGCATGGCAGACCTCTCCTGCTGTGCCCGCTGCTGTCCTCAGCAGTGTACTTCTGTTGATCTGCCTGTTCTGCTCCCCGCTCTGTGGTGAATCCTCTCACCGCCCCCCACACACCTCTGGCCTGTACCCCAGTGCTTGTATGCATAAATAAATAATTCTTTAAAAAAATGTAAAATAAGCACATCCAATAATCATTCTTAAAATGGATCAGGAAAAAGAATGCTTTAAGCTTTATCCATCAATTAAGTTTTGGTGAGAAAAAAATATACTGGCTCTATGACTGCAAGTAGGATTGGGAAGAGGTAAGACAAGAATAAGCATGAAGACTTAATTGTAGAAGAGGGCAGTGGTTGGATTGTGAGACTTGGAATCAATCAGACATGGATTTGACTCAAAGCCCTGCTACCTACTGAGAGCCTTGGACTGGTGTATAAAAACTAAAACCTTTGACTCAGCTCTGAAAAAAAGATCAGTATGGGCCCTGCATCTTAGCTCATTACCAGGCTCCTACTAGGTACTGGTTTTCATTCATTGCCCAATTCATATGTGTGTGTGTTTTCTTTCTTTGAGACTGGAAGTAGAGAAATTACTATGGGAGGAGAAAAGGAGAAAAATCAGAGACCTGCACTCACTGTATTTCCTTTCCATGCACACATCCCAGGGTCACTCCTCAGTCTCACAGCCTTCTTTAAGAGCGACTCACCTGACACTGCCCTAGCAAGAGTCACCAAGAGCATTCTTGTCACTGAACCCAGCAAGCCTCTCATCTGTGCACCATTTGATTCTGTTAACTGAACAGTCCCTGTCTCATCAATTCCCTACTGCTGACCACAGTCAGGCTTTTGTCATTTCCCACCCGCCCACCAAGAGACTAACTGGCTGCAGTTAGGCTCCAGTGTGGCCCCCTCCCTAATTCTTTCCCTACACTTTCACCAGAGGGTTTATCCTAACATAGAAACCTAATTATGCCTCTTGCCCAGAGCCATTCTATGAAGCACTGTTCCTTAGTCCTGAAATCTGTCACTCTCCAGGCTCATCTATTGCCATCCATACTAACCTACTCAAATTCATTGGGACTGTCTTGCTTTTAAACCACCTGCTCTTGCTCTGCCTGGAAATAGATACATATCCCAAAGGGAAAATGCCCTGAAACATAAACTTATATATAAAACATAAAGTATATATGTATACACACTTTGAACTGTATTATGTATATATGTATATATACTTAGAACTGTATAATGATTCTACTTATTTTATAACTGAAAAATATCTGATCTAAAGTAAAGTAAATAAAAATATAAATATTTCCACTCAATAGATTTCACAGTGAAATCTACATCTTTTATTAAATATACATAAATCATATATGTTAATCACAGGCAGAACATGTTTTAAACATATAACATGAAAGGTCCATTCTTATTTTTCTATTCTTATTTTTCTATTCTTATTTTTCTATTCGCTATTTTTATTTTTGGTGCTTAACATTGCAATTCAAATGTTGCTATATTTCAACTGATGGTTTTGAAGACACTCAAAACAGAAAAAGGGAAATCAAAGAAAACAGAACTGATTAGCTAGAACTACATGAGGACAGCTGTATGGCCTTTGTAAAGGTGAGGACATGATCTTTGGAAGATCTTTCTGATCCTTAATTTATATTATAGTATGTCATCTATTTGTAATTTTCAAACCATTAATCTAAAAGTGAAGGATCTGTTTGTTTTACCTACAAAACTTACTTTCCTTCTCCCAGTGGCTCCCCCCAAAAATAAACAACAAATGTGAGCCACTTTATTCAGAGGGGAGAATTTCATGACAATAGAATTATTATGACAAACATTTTCCACACTTTATTCTTCATGCCCAGAATGACATTGGTAAGATAAGACATTTTAGAAGTCAATAGCACTTATTTTAAAGTTTAAACTATCATGTTTTAAAAAAAAAGTCATTTCCTTAAACAGGAAATATATTAATAATGACACAAAAAACAGTACCAGTCATACTATAGAGTACAATGTTTCCCTTCAAAAAGAAAATAATTTCCTTATCCTCAAAGGGTTGTTATTCCATAATGTAGTTGTTCAAAAAATAAATACAGAAGGGGGACTATCTCAGCACGCTTCATCTCACATTCACATGTTTTGTTGAGTTCTTGTCATTTGATTTAGCTAAAGGTTTAAACTGAGAATACCTGAGATTTATAATTGCATTAATATTCACTATTCCTCACCAAGGCAATAATTTTTACTTGCTTTACACATATTTTTACATCAACATTTGCAAACTATCATATCTTCCCAATTGATCCACTCTGTTAAGTATTACAGTCCCAGGAAACTCTGCAATGAATGACTTATTAAAATACATCTTTCCAGACTCTTAAAGTTTTTAGAAGCACTCAAAGAATAAGAATGTCAAGGGCCTCCTGGTGGCACAACGGGTCAAGGCACAGCACTATGAAGCTATCTGCAGCCACTGCAGCACAAGTTTGATCCTGGTCAGGGAGGTGACACACATGGTACAGTAGACTGCCCCTGTCCCGCCTCCTGCTCCCCTCAGCAGTGTTTCAGTCAATCTGCCTGTTCTGCTCCCCACTGTCTCTGGGACTCGTTTCACACTCCCACACCGTTGGCCTGTACCCCAGTTCTTGTACACATTAATAAATAAATCTAAAAAAAAAAGGCATTTCAGGCAGAAATATTTTTGGCATTGTTTAATCTATTAATTTGAAAGACCTGAGTTGTTACAAATTGTATTATATTCATTTCTTATTAGCTAAAGCATATAACCTTATATGCTGTTTCAATTCTCTGCCTAAATCATTTCATCAAAAGTCTGATTTTCCCATTCTTATCCAAATAAAGTTCTTTATTTGATCATTATGCTACCCATTAGTTATAGCTTAGTCTAGTAGCCATGTGGTGTTTGTTTTAAATTCCTTTGTGTATTGATCAGCTTCTGGTCAAAAGCACTGTCAAAGTCATCTTGAAATATAATAAACTACATTGTGTCTATTCACTTCATAAAATCCATTAAAATACATCAAAATTTATTAATGAGCTTGGGTCAAGTATTCCAAGCTCCTTTCTCAAGTAGCCAACAAACAGACTTCCTGGAGCTGATGGGTGCCAGTGTGCAGACTCTGAGTGGTATGTGAATTTATTTCGTCAGTATGTTTATGACTCAATAGACCCAATGGAAGCCCCTTGTCCAGGCTTAAGATGTGATTAGTGTCTGGAAACAAATAGTTCTTCACTTGCTAAAACAAACTCCAAGATAAGATACCCCCAAATCTCTAAAATTATCGTCCTGCTTTTGAATCATTCATTCTTAAGAACCAACATATAGATTACTCCCTTAAAGATAACTTTTTACTAAAAACTGGTTTCCTAAAAACATTTAAAAATGCTTATTTGATTTTTAAGAGTAAAAATTTACCAGTTTGGACTTGATAACAGAAACAACAAAGATGAAATTTTAATTTTTCCATAAAGCTGGAGGTAGCATAAACACATCAACATGAAAAGGCACATCTTTTTTTTTTTTTTTATTTATGCATACAAGCACTGGGGCACAGACCAGAGGTGTAGGGGGGTGAGAGGATTCACCACAGAGAGCGGGGAGCAGAACAGGCAGATCAACAGA